>CAJFCO010000035.1:2907072-2933225 GCA_904066015.1 Synergus gifuensis
GAGTTCATAAAAGAATCAAAGAACTTCATATTTGCTACATCTTTCTGGGTGAAAGATTAAGGATTCTATATATTATAAAATATAATTTTACCTCTAATAGACGTATAATATTATACTAAAAAGTTTCTTTAATTGCCAATTAATAATACACTACCGTCAGAAATTGTGCATACGACTCACGTGAGCGCTAATAAAAATCACTACTGACTTCGAATCACGATATCTCGGTGAAAAAAATATATTAAAAAAATCCTGATATATTCAGCTGACTTATATATATTTAGATATATAATTTCTGATATTATCCATACATAATGATATATAAAGCATATAGGTTCAATGAAGCCACATATATAGATAATTCTTTTTTGTTTTTTATAACACTTGATGGGGGTTTTAGGCTGGGTTACCTGGTACGTTGACGAACGACTGGACGGTTCCTAGTCGGGTGTCGATCGATGCTCATTCGCGTAAAAGGGTGGGCGGTTAGAGGGAGAAAGGATGGTTAAAGGATGGTCGGGGTTGTAATAAGCGTAATGGATATAGCACCCCCGCAGGCATGCTCTCGTCCTCGACCGTTCACGCAGGAAAGGGTTGCAATTCGTAATCACCAGTAACATCGCTTTCACTCTCATTATTCTAATAATATCCAACCTTCTCACAATTATTATTAATCACAATCCTATCGTACCTATAAACATTCTCACATTTACTCATCATCTTATGTAATGATCCATTTCACCCTCTTTACAAAATTCACCCTAATGGTCCAGACTCCAGAAAGCATTCTGTCATTCTGAATCTCGAGAATCATCTGCTTGAAAATTTTTCTATTGAAAATTCAACTTTTCCTGAGACTTTTCCCTATAATACACTTTTCTTTTTCCCTTTTTTACAGCATCGGCACCGGTAACATAGAGATTTGATATTACTCAATTGTAATCGCTTCTATTTTGAACGTGAACTATTTTTTTATCAACGCAGTTTTAGTTCTTTTTGACTATTAGTTCTTTTTTGCTTATTCAGTTTTGGTTGGTTTTGGAGAGGGAAGAATGGAAAAGAGAGAAGAAGGATAGGAAAGACAGAAGCGCGGATGAAACCTGATCATTGTTTGCAGTTCATCCCCCGCGTAACCAAAGCATTCATCGGCGAGCAAACACTTTTGTGGATCCATTGGGGTCGGCTGCATCACGAATTTCCGACTGCCAGGTCGCTGCAGATGACTATTCCCGTACCCAGTTCCTCCCTTCGGAGCCGATGCGGAACACGGCACGGAACGTATATGTAACCTGACCGTCCCGCTGGATGATGGCTCATCCTAGTACTTGGGGTCCCTCAAGAGCAAGAGAAATCCCGGGTGCTTCTCGCTTTTGACCCGACCCGATGTATCCGATTCCCACGGGACCTGGTGCACCTCGCCGGTTGGTACTTCTTCAGTTCCTCTTTGAGAGAAAACAAATTTGTACTAGAACCGGCTGCTTCACAAGCCTCACCTGGTTCAAATTTAATACATTTTATAGGAGGAAGAAACGAGATTTTTTCTCTTTACAGAATTTGAACTTGATACCGAGTGATAGAAGAACCGAAAACTTTTTTTTTAATTACTATAACTTCTTCATTCTCTTCCATTTGCTCTCTAAAATTGAATCAGTGGAAGTTCGTTGATTTTTAGTGACTCTCTTTGACTCTCTTTGACTCTCAGTGAAAATCTACTAAAATTTAAAATTACCACCTCGGAAACATATTAAAATTCGAGGAAATTCCTTCAGATTTATTCATATTTCATGAAAACCCTTAAATTCTTACTAATTGTTTTAAAATTCCTCAAAATTTCTTAAAATTTCCTACAACCCTTCAAAATTCCACAAAATCTTTTAAAAATCTCTTAAAATATTTCAAAATTCCACGAGGAACTTTAGAATCTTTTAAAATGCGTCAAAATCTCTTAAAATTATTGAAAACTTATTGAAATCCCTTTAAATTCGCTGAAGTATTTTGGAATTCCTAGAAACATATTTAAATTCCTTAAAAGTTATTGAAATCATCCAAAATCCATCTAATATACTCATCAGGCATTTGATAGCTATAGTTCAGCATTTCACTCTTGAACTAATAATAAAATTATTAATAATATACACTAATTAATAGAATATACACATTAATTCTAAGATTAAAACTGACTGAAAAACGCTGTCTCAGAAACGGTGTCTCAAAAAATTCCGATGTCTTCTCTCAATTGTTTTTTAACCACTTAAAAATGGACACATAGAAATTTACGATTGCGCGTGTCCCAAGTGATGGGTTTCCTTGTAAATGGAGTCAAAAGTCATCTGAAGCAGGCAACAGAAAGTGCCTCAAAGAAAACGAAGGATAAGAAAATAGAATAAAAAAAAAGGAAGAGAAGACGAGGAATCATGGACTGACTTGAACCAACAGCTGTATTAAGTGCGCCTATAGATTACGTCTCGAAAAGTAGAGACTGGCGCTAAAATGTCTAGGAAAAAATGACCCGATGAGAATTGTAAATCATTCTGATCATTCTTCTGATTTACTTTGAACTTGAAGCGTTGAAAAATTGAACAAAAATATATTTTTCAAATTGAATCATTTAAATTTGAGGGCCTAAATACATTTCAATTTAAAGTTTGTATATTTTAGATATTAAAGTTTTAATATTTTAGTTTTTCATCAATTTAAATTGCAAGTATCAAAATTACTTGCAATTTTGAAGATTGCAAGTTTGATTTTTTTCAAGTAATTCATAGAATTTCAATTGAATATAAATTTTCTCTGTTTATGTCGATGATAATTAACTCTATAATATAGAAACTCTAATTACACTAAAGCAATTTTATTTTAATTATAAAAATTTAAATGTTTAAACAGACTTCTCGATGTCACTTAAAATAATTAATAAAAGCATTGAATAAAAACGGGGGAAATCTAAATTGGAAATATGGGATCAATTATTACCGAACTCGTTACATTAGCAGAATTTGTGAATCAAAACCAAATGAGTTGAATATGACAGGACTAAAATCTCAATAAAGTACGATTAATAATTCAAATAGGTAATGTGAGCAATGCTTTTTATTTCTATTTGAAATAAAAACATAAGTTTATTTTTGTCGCAATTTTATCAAAACGCTAAATAAATAGTTGTAAATATATTTTTTTAAATATTTGCTATTAATTAGTTTCAATTTATGCTGAATGAATCGTAATTGAATGCAATAATTTCGTGGGATAATTATTTACCTAATTAACTGCTAATCGGTGCCAAACATAAAGTGTTTAAAAGACGGTTTTGGCTAATTTCAGTCAGTGCGAGTGTGCCAAAATTACTAGTAGACTTGAGATTGAAAATAATCCAAATTTCTGCTTCTCAATAAAATTATATCTCATTTTAAAGAATTCCATTAATTATTTACTTAAAAGTACATTGAGATTAAAAATTTAACTTTATAGATTTTAAAAGTAGAATATTTTAAGAAAAATACTCTAGAATTTATGATTTAAATTATTGAAGAAATAGAGAAAAGTAAGAGCGGGTCGAGAAGCACTTCTCTGAGATTGCAGAACACAATTTTCGGCTTTTTTCTATTTTCTTACTTTTCATAGCATATTCAGCTCCTAACAACGTTACTAGAATACCAAATTTATTTTCATGAAAATTAGAGGTAAAATTATTTAAGGGTGGAAGTTTCTACAATCATTTTTAGTCGCATTTGAGACATATACATATTTCAAAATAAATCCTGTGTAAAATATTAAACAAATCAAAAACATTTTATTAATTTTCTTCAATGAAGATGAATTTTATATGTGATACATGATTAATGAGAACAGAACAATATTTTAAAAATACATTATTTCATAAATCCTATTTTTGCGATGAATTTGGAAGCCTGTGTCGCTCTTTCTGTGTAATTTCCATGAATTTATCTAAATGACAATGACAATAATTCGATTATTAAAATAATCGAATTTCATTGCATATTTGCATACTGAAACTTCATCAGCAAAAATCTTATCTTCTTTAGTAGTTAAAAATATTAAAAATGCGACGGATATTATTTCGACAAATAGATTCATGATCATACAACTGTATCTATATATAATAATAAGTCTTAACCCTGTAAAAATTCATTAAAAAAATTGGGACTATTTTAAACAGTCCCAAGTGCCAAAATAGCAAAAATAAATATGTGCTTAAGATATAATGTTTAACAAAGTATTGGTATATGTTAGACGACTTACAATTATAATTATACGTAGGTTTTTAAAAACTAGCTATTTAGAGAAATTCTACAGTCCACTGACTTGACTATTTGTAATATTTTTTCCTAGAGCTACAATAAAAAAATACGATATTATTTCGTCACTGGTAGATTACAACTATAATATACATCACGCATCAAACTCACTATGATTTGTTGACATTTTAGTATGAATTCAAAAGACTCAGCCTTTCTGGTAACTAAATCCTACTATTTTGCATAAAAATTTTTTAATAAATTTAAATAAAATATTATAAGTACAAAGCCAGGAATGTAATAAATTTATTAAAGCTTTATAATTCACTTTTTCAGAAATATTGTTTAAATCAGCATAAATTAGAGAGAGAATATAAAAGAGAATATAAAAATATAAATAAATAATCCAATTAAATTTTAACGCTGAGCCTTTTGAGTCATTATTATATTTTTAAAGAAATTAGTATGTATACTAGTATGAATTAATTTGAATTTTAGAAACAGGGATGTAAATAAAATTATTTAACGATAGTTCAGGAAGCGATCTTCCAAACTCAAAGGATTTAGTGATTTTTTACTTTACATCCCTATTTATAGTGTTTTATTTACGTGCCTTAATTAGGCTATTAATACTTGAATAATTGCATTAGCAGGACACTGCACGAAGTGCGACTGTTAAACTCGACGAAAGCTTTCAGATGATAGGCTTCATGAAATTAAAAAAAAATTTCAATTACTTTTAAAGGAAAGAGAGACTTCAATAACGGTTACGATTTAACAAATTTAGTTAGAACATCGACCTTTCAGCTTTTGCGAGAATAATCACGCAGTTAGTATACAACTATATTTTTAAGTAATTTTATATAACAAATACAGCAATTTAAAAAAAAAGAAAACGATTTAAATAATTATAACACTTGACAAAAAAATAAAGAAAATTCGAGGCTCTTCTCAAATAATAATATCAAAATAAAGATTAACAAAATAATTCATTTTGAAACACGAAAATTAGTGCAATTAGTCATAAAATATTAATGGTAAACCCTAAATTTTATTAATCTCGGGGTACCGGCCCTGAGAGAAAGTTTGTATTCGATTAAATTAATAATACCATCCTACAAGTATAATGGTTCCTATCTTATGTAAATGTAATCAAAGAAAAATCAGAAAGGTAAAGCAAACAATTTTCAGAGTGGATAATCATTTTTAGAACCAAAAATAAGAGAAATCCTCTAGTAATTGTAAAACATAAGATCGACTTTTGATGTGGAAGTCTTATTGAGTCTCTAACACTCTAATCGGTTCTAACTTATCTCTAGCGAAATTAATGAACTAATTAAACCATTTATTCCAGAACGATTCGCTTATTATAGACTAGGCGCCTCCTTGAGTAAACGTACTAGAGGGTTCAGTTTACCTTCCTCCGAGTTTCTGTACTCCTCAAGTAGCTGTGGAACGGAAAGTATTTTAAATGAGAAGAACTTCCTCTCGGGAATAAAGGAAATAAATTGTCGAGGGAATGAAAACGAAATCCATTCGTCTCTCGGAATTTATCTTCTAGTTTTGCAAAATTATTTTGATTTTAATGCAAAGGAAATTTCTTTTATAAATGTGACTTAAGTTCTGAACGTTCAAATGAACAAATTTTTATATTGGTTGTATTTTAAACTATTGTTATTTTTAGTTGGAAAAACATTTCTGGTTAAAATAGAATTGGGAAAAATATTTCGTTTATTTGAACGTTCAAAGCTTTTGGTACATCTTTTATAATTAATTTTGAAAAAATAATAGTCTTATAAAAAGAAAAAGAAAAAAAAATTTTAAACAATTAAACTTAATTTGCTTCATCCAATTTTGAATTAATATTCTAAACCAAGCTGTGAGACTTATTCAAGAAATTTCTTGATAATTTTCTTACTTGATAAGACAGCTCGCAGGATAAAACTGCCGTCGCTTCTGCATTGCAATGAGTTGCTGCCAAAAGCGTCGGAAGTGTCGAAGATGCTAGTCGTGGATCCCCATAAAATGGGAATGGTAAAGTACATAATTGTTGAAGAACACTTGGACCTGCACCAGCTGATTGTAGTATCAACTGAAACAAAAAATTAAAATTTTTCTATAGTATTGAATCGGAAATCTTATATATTGTAAATTTTGATACTCGCTATATAATAATAACAAGAATAATTATCGAATTGTGAAAAAATCTCACGAAAACGATGCAAAAGATATTTAGCATTGTTCGTCTAATATTTTCGTTCTATTATTTTTCTCTTCAACTTTTAAATACATTGTCGTGTCAATAAAAATTTTTTGCGAGAATCGTGAGAACCGAGAGACTTCTTAAGACAAACCAGGTGAAGCGGAAATAGGAAAAAACAGGAAAGAACAAGTGCGAAGAGAAATTTTGTCCACCTGCACTAAAATCAACAAGCTAGCATGCAGGATGTACCCGTATGACAGGATGTAGGTACCTGTAAGAAATTCATTTGACATTATTTAGTCGTAGGACATGCGGATCTAAATTAAAAATACCTATGGGAATTATTTGCCTTTAAAAGCGTGTAATTAATGCTTACGTCAAGCATGAAGAGGAAGTTCATATTTTATAAGTTTTACTTTAATATATAATATATATTCAATGTGATTTGAGATCGCCTGGAATCTATAGAAAATTTAAACTCAACCACAGTTTACATAAATCCTAAAATGTGATGATTAATAATTCCTCAATATGATAAAAAGTAGTCTGAAAAATCATTTAGCTTATGCAGTAAAAAGAGATAGACAAATTTATTTAATTTATGTTCTTCATATGTGTGGCATTCAATATTATTTTGAATAACATTATTATGAGATGATTCTGGAAATTACGACAATGAAGCTTTCGAAATTCATCTGAAGATTTATTTAACTTTATTGTCAAGGAAATCTTATGCAATAATAATAATAATAATAATAATAATCTTCAGTTGACTGACATCAGAAACGAAATAATTTTCAATATGACTTATCTGCCACATCAAATTACATATTTTTAAACTCTTTATTTAATTTCTCGAAAACAAAGAAAAAACGAGTGTTTCTCAGGGCTTCGAAAAAAAAACCTTGATCTTTATTTTGAAACAAAAAGAAAATAGGATTCTTATTTTGTAATCTAGAACACAATCCCCTCTTTTTAAATTAAATTCGAGATAAAAATGGCCTCTTTTCAAGAAAGCTAAGAAAAATCTGCGGTTGTGTTTGTGCCGACACTTAGGGAAAGTGTCGAAAGTCTAGGTAAATTTCGGAAGTGAGCAAAAGTGATGGGCGCCACGTATTCAGAAACGAGTAGTGCAGGGAAAAACGAAGGAGCTGTTAGACACAACACACTCAGCGGACCTCCCATCAATATGCAGCGAATGCCTTTAAGATATATTTACTCCGTTCATTCTGTAGATCAGGAGTGTGCATCACGAAATATACGTTGAGTGCATTGCCAACGTCTCGCATCCATCATGTGTTGCTTTTTAGGCCTGCCATGACTACACCCGTTCCGAAATCAGTATTCTTCCTCTTTCTCTTTTGCTTCTTCCAATTCCTCGACCTCCGATGCTAAACTCATTTTTTATCACACCTTTTACACCGATGAACTCTGTTTTGGAAACGAGAGTTTATCACTTCCTGAAATTGGTAGTTATTCTGTCTTCTAAAGAAATTCTCTTGTCCTGAAGAAATTTCTGCATGTTTTCATTTTGAATGTTTTTTTTTTCCTAATCAGGGTGGCCATAAGATCAATTTTTTCATTTCCCTAAATTTTCCCTGACTTTCAGACAAATTTCCCTGACAGAAAAGTATTAAAAATGCGAAATAATTTTCAGTAAAATACCATTGAAATTTTTCTTAAAAATTTCGTATATTACTTTAAATCTTTTGAAATTTAAAATCACTTTACAACACTTAAAATTCGTAAAAATCTCTCAAATTTAGAACAACCTTGGGAATCTCTTAAAATTCATTGAAATTTGAAATTCCTAGAAACATCTTAAAATTCGAGGAAATCCCCTCAGATTTGTTCAAATTTCATGAAAACCCTTAAATGATTACTAATTGTTTTAAAATTCCTCAAAATCTCTTAAAATTTCCTACACTCCTTCAAAAAATTCAACAAAATCTTTTAAAAATCTCTTGAAATATTTCAAAATTTAAGGAGGAACTTAAAGGAATCTTTTGAAATTCCTAGAAACATCTTTAAAATTCGTTTTAAATTCTTAAGTGGGTTGACATTTAGTGAATTCAAATAGAGTAACAGATCGTCGAAGGTAATTCTCGTCGAGATGGTGCGATACAAAGTTATTTTCGCTTTTTGATCCCATTCATTCATTCGATAAGAGCATTCTCGTAGCGCCATTTCAGTTTTTCCGAATACGGTCGTTAAGTTGTAAGACGTAAAATTGATATCGCTAGTTATCGGACTCCAAGAGCAATTCCTTGGAATTACGGCAATTATCTTGATAACCAAAAGAGAATACGCAAAGTTGATTATCGGCAACGAAATATTTTCTGTAACCAGCGACAGAAATCCGGCCGCTTCTCGATTCAGGTGGTATTTAAACCTTATCGCGTTAACGTTCGATGCCACATTTTCATGGTAAAGACACGGCCATTTATGTATATTGGTATGTAGTTGTAGATTATAATACCCGATGCACGAGGCGAAACAAGTTTGTGGTTAGCCTTGGCAATCCGGTGTCGATCATCTCTTGTCGTCATTGCGACGATTTGCCTCCTTCATTCCTGAAATTCTCTTTTGCAGGATGAACAAATTTTAAGAACTCTTAAAGTGGAAGCTAGTTATTTCAAATATCAAGTTAATTAAGCGTGCAGACCTGTCCATAAATTGCGTAAGGATAATTTTACTTTTTGCATTTCATTCTAATAGAAATTTGCAATTGAAGCCTCTCAAATTTCAATATATCCGAGTTCAAAATTTAACATTTTAGAAAGGTATTTATATACATTTTTTAAAATGTACAGCGTTTTAAAGATAAGAATGTAAATTCAGAACCATCCATGTTCGGAAATTATCAAATCAATCTTTGAATTAAAAAGCATCCAACTCTGAATATAAAAATAGACTTGAAAATGGAGTGAAATAAAATTAAATTCTTTTCTCCCTCGCAAGTTTTAAAATAGAGCATGTTGAGAATTGTTTTTGTTAATTACGCCCTTCTCGTTGTCCCTCCCACTTTCGAGTGCAAGCTCTCCGTCGAACGGTTCGATAGAGCAGCTTTGCATATAAACGAGATTTTTCACGAGAATAAACAAAGGCCTCGTGCACTGTTTTTCTTGACTTTTAATCCTGTAAGGAGAACAACGCCTTGGAAGAGGGAAAAGGTGAAAGAGGAAACTTGTAAAGAGCAACTTGCCAAATAAACGTTCGTCTTGAAGCGTTTACAAGTCGAAAAAAAAATTTAAGTCCTCGTTGAATCGTATAAGAGACGTTAATTGATAAATATTTACAGTTCCTTTGCGAAACAAGGAGACTTTCAAGTCTCTTTGTTAACGTGTTTCAGTGACCTACTGTCGATGCAGTAAAATGTCATGAGACTAAAAATTAACTTCAAGTCTGATTGTTCTGAATAAAAAAGTCCATCTACCAATTTAAAAATCATCTCTAAAAAGTAACTATCAGACTTTTTTTTACTAATTGCTGATAACAAATAATACTGGATGGAAAATTTTTTAACTTATAGACATGAAAAAAATCTGATAAATAAAAAATAAACCTTTAGGATTAGATTGAAGGACAGTCAGTCAAATTCAGGAGGCGAATAATTTGCATTGGGGAAAAAGAGATGTGATACAGGAATGCTGGTTAGAGACTTGAAAATGATCAAGAGCTTTCTATTTAGTCAGACATGTTTCGATAACTCAAGATTGCTTTTCTGTGAGGTTATCAAAAAAGAAACGCTTATCGAGATACTTTGCGGTACCTTCCTAGACAGAAATCGACTGAGGATGGCTTGAAGCATTCCAGCAATGTTAGGCTATCGCAGGAACGCACGACTCGTTTGAGATTAGACTTCACTCATAGACTTCGTGAACAGACTCATAGCTCACAAGCTAATGGGATACAATTTACTCAAGTTTATAGTTTAACAAAGATATTGTTAACAAAAGTTTTGCTTATCTTATTACGTATTTGTCCTATTTTATTACATTTTAATAACTATTTTTATATTGATTTGGATGCTTCTTTTAATCTTCTGGGCCCTTCCAATGTCGTTACAATTTTGAATATCTAGAATCTTTGAAATTTTCAAATACCAAGGAATGCGGATTTTTTATCTTTTATCTGAAGAGAAATATTTTGCTGTTATAGATTAAGAATGATAGTAAAACATACCTGATTTTCTTGATTGTTGACCGCAAAATATCCAAGAACAATGAAAAGTTCGTTGAGGATGTACATGTTGCTGACACTTGAGACAAAATTTGCTTCTGATTTGTCAGGCAGAGGATCACGTGATAGTCGAGTTATCAGGTGGCTCGCTATCAACCGCCATTGTAAACTTGTACCTTCAGCACCAAGAAGATTCTGTAAAAAGGAAGAAAAACAAAAATTAGCATCCATCTAAATTTTCTGCTGTTTATAAATATTTATAAATCTGATAATCATATCGTAATATTAAAACCTTGAAACAACTACATTTAGAAATGTTTGAATACTTGATTTGCATACATTTTAGATGTACTTCAAAACTACTTTTAGACATGGAAATTTTGCCTAACTTAAAAGCATATCGAAATCTAAAAGCAATGGCATATGTGATATGTTTCTAATTTAAAAGCTTTTAGACTGGAAATTATAGTTTAAATTTCAAATCCATCAATTATTTGCATATAAATTTGAAAGCTTAAAATTTAGAAAAGAGTATGGACATGTTAATATTCTTCCAATTTTGCAAATCTTTACTGAAAATTGAATAATGAAAATTACCACAATCAATCAATTTAACAAATCTTTGTTTTCTCATTTTAAAAAAATAATAATAATCGCCATATGCCTCATAAATTTCTGTTCAACGATAGACTGAGTGGCTTTGAGTGGCATATATACCATATCAAATATGAGATATCAATGGCATCAGGAAAGTATTTACGAATGGCATGGATCACCCGATATTTTTACTATTAGCTATGGACCAGATAGGATCCGATGAAGATATCTCATAGCGGGGGGCTGTCAAGACTGCAGCCACCCATGGTGAAGTATACGGCTATCAAACCACGAATTGAATTGAAGCGCCACCTCGCGCCCCCATAGAGCCCCGTAAGAGCCATCCCGAGGTCCCATAGGACCAGAGACCTCCCCAGGGGAGATCACTTGATTATCCCTCGTTGCTCGAGAGTGCCCTACAGGACGCATTTGGCGAAAAACCAACCATGGTTATTATCTATTCTCTTTGCCTTCCCACGCAAAACGTCTGCTGGGTATATACATCGTGTGGTCACGTTAACAAAAAGCGAATGATGCTAAGACCTCTAACGCTTGTTGGATTTCGCTAAATCGTCGGTTCTTTACATCTAACGATTATCAAAGTTGTAGAGACAAAGTCCATAAAGTAAAAAAGCGAAATATTTGCTTACAACTGAGGATATTTTATTTGTATTAATTACTGCTATCGATTATGTTTCCCAGGGTGGCTGAAAAAATGAAGTTCCTTTGATTTGTAGGAACTCCCCAAAATCCTTCCATTTGGTTTGATAAAAAATTTCAAATTTTGCCTAAATGTCGTAAAAAGTTGTCAGAAAAGGTTTTTCACTTTTCTATACTAACACCTATTCTATTACCTTTTCTATTTTATTACCTTTTCCTTTCTACGATATTTAGACAAACCTAAACATTTTTTTTTATCAAATTTGTAAGAAAATACGAATTTTTTACAGTTTGTGGTTTAACAGTTGTTTTTTCATCAAATGGAAGCTTGTTAAAGGGTGTCTCCACAAATCCAAGAAACTAATTTCATGAGCCACCCTATCATGTGTTTTCCATCACATCAATTAACATTTTTCTTGTCCAATCATTAGAGTTATTTTCATCGTTCCATAAAAATCAGATTAATAATCTTGAATAATCAAGTCAATTGAAAACATTCCTTTTTATAAATTTGAGAATGACTTTTGCGCTTGGAATAAAGTGAGCGACTCATTCTTAATTCTCCATGGTATCAGGGTCACAGTAGAAAGCACCCACGAAGGCGTGTCAATCCTGGAGGAAAGTAAACGAGTAAGACACGACCGGAAGGGTTGACGTGTAAAAGCTTTTGCCGATACGACGACAGACGTCGCTGGGTTCGTAATTACTTGATTACGTTATTTCAGAGAAACTGACGTTCCCTATACAAGTTGGCTTCCATTAGTGTCTCTCTTGCTCTAAATTATCTGCGATTACTTCACAACCGGTGAAAGCAGTCTGATTTTTTTCTCAAAACTTCCCTCACTTTATCAAATCCATATTGTAAATAAACATCTCGTCTTCATCACTTTAATCAGATTTTCTTCTCAAAAATAAATATCTTGTCTTCGCCAATTTAACTTTCCAGATTATCAAATCTGAATTAATAATCCCAACATAATTTACCTGTAATTTTCGCTGATCCAGTTCAGCGATCGATCTGAGAAGTCGAAGTCCCTTACTGGCAAGAGTTTTGGCAGAGGAGAATAGACCGGTTTGTTGGGGGGTTGGAGAAGACCCCTTATTATTTTGTGAGGTGAGTGCAATAGCAGAATAAAGAGCACCAAGAGCACCAGCAGCTTCTGTAGATGAAAGACTGCTTACGAGATGAGTTTCTGCAGCTGATTGTTCAGAACTGTTGTTGCCATTCTCTCCATGATGAGTGACTGCCTCCTGATTGCCAACTCGTTTAAGATGACAGCAAATTCGCGACAGAAGGTCATAGGAAGCCAAAAGGAGAGGAGACTCTCGGTCTTGATCCAGAAAGAAGTCAGTCTCGATCAAGGCTCGACTGTGACGTGCGATCCGATCCACGAGACCACCCATCACCAGATACCTGCAAGCAAGGATTAAGAAAACGTTCAAATTCAGAGTCCAACTTGAGATGTTAAGAAAATTATAAATGTCGGGTGGACCATATAAATAATTCAGAGAATTTGATATTTGATTCATTGAGTGTCGATCAAGGACCACCGGTATTTTGTTTTGTTAGCAAGCGGTAGGATATTTTTAGTTTATTTTTATTGAAAAGCACACTGTAAAAAATTTCGGGATTTCCTACAATTTCTTAGGAATTATTACACATTTTTGTTTGGGAGATTGATTTTTACCGAGATTTTAGAAAATTTTCCTAAAGCGTCTGGAAATTCACTTAAAATTTTGGGAAAATTTTCTAAAATTTAGGAAATTGAAAAATACGAAGGTATTATTTTTTATTATTTTTTAGGTATTAATCTAAATCTAAATCTTTAGGTAATTTTTTGGAAAAATTATGGAATATTTCCCAAATCTTAATTAAATAAAATTATGGAATATTAATTAAAATTATGGAATATTTCCCAAATCAAGTTAATTAAAGTTTAAGAAGGTTATGAATTTTTAGTCATTATCTATAAATGGCGAAACTTTTTTTGGGAAAATCATGCAATGCGAATTCGTTCAAGAGCGTTTCGCGAATTTTCCCTAACAAATATTGGGGAAAATTCTAAAAATTTGGAATAATATGTCAAATATTAATATTTCCCAAGAGCATTTTATGATGAAACTCAATCCCACCGCTGCCACCATTTTATTATGAATGTTCATATTTATTAAATAATTAATAAATTAAAACGTAACACGAACTTGTTTTGAGAATTTTTAAAGATATTTAGAAAGTGTTTGTAAATTTTTTTCATTTTTGTTTTTTTTTTTTTTACTTTTTATAATTTTTTGCTTGATTTGGTTCTGACGATTTCTTGATAATACTGGCATAATATTTAATATGGCATTTTTTTAAATCGCTAGAAAACTTTTTAATTCTTTGTAAATCCTTAAAAAAATTTAATCCCTTACAATCCCTAATAATTTCTTAATAAACTCCATTTAAAATCTTTTGAAATCATTGAAAATATCTTGAAATCTCTTCACACTCCTTGAAATACCTCCAGATCAATTAAAATTTATCTAAATCTTGTAAACTCTTTCGAAATGTCTCGAAATCGTTTAAAACATTTTCAAATACCTTCAAGTCCCTTTCAATTCTTTAAAATCTATTAAAAATTATGAAATATTTAAAATTCATTAAAACTCCTTAAATTTACTCAAAATATCTTGAAATCTCTTTAAAAATCCTCAAACTCTCTCGTAATCCCTTTAAATTCTTTCAAATCTTCAAAATCCGTTTAATCTTTCTGTAAACCTCTTTAGAGCTCTTGAAGAATCTTAAAATCACTTATAAAAGGTCTTGAAATATCTTAAAATCCCGAGAAAAATCCAGTAAATTTCTGATATTATTAATCTAAATGTTAATTAAAATCTAAATCAAGTTATAAACCTATAAATCAAGTTATATGGACGACTTTTGTTTATAAACAGATATCCAGTACACTTGATCTGAATGACGTGTAGTTGACAGGCTGCGAAATGTGCATATGCATATGGGAGGGGCGAAAAAACTATTGCTTAAGGAACAACATGTGTGACGGCGTAACACGAGAGGATTATAACATCAGTGGGTAATTCTGCGTGGAGCAAGAGGGTCAAAAATTGAAAGAGAGAGAGAATGCGATGCTCATTCTATCGGGTTGTTGTATATGTTTTCTTTTTCGCCCCCTTGCATCCCTTCTTCAAACCCTATATGCATCCAAGCATCCAAGCCGGTATAGTGCAGAGGGTGCGTGCTGTCAGTGCGTATTATCGCCACCCCTTGTACAGCTACGTACATGAATTTACGCTTACACACCCACACATTTGCACGATTAAATGTGTAAAGCATAATCGAGCCTTGGCTGTGTAGAGACCAACTGTCGTATCCAATCATAACTATCTGAAAGCTAATCTCACGATATCGTCCTGCCACCTAGACTTGCAAAATTCTACCCCTCTTTTAAACTTCGACCCCTGAGTGTCACGATAATAGAAAAATTTTGAAGTCGCGTGCCCCCGAGGAAGCTTACAGATCAAATGTCTCTCGTTTGACTCTTGGAAGGGTGAACGAATCCATCGAGTTTTTGCAAAACTGCCCAACAGAAAAAAAACGTATTTATACGAATTTAATTGAAAATACTATATACACCCCGAGAATCGTGACTGACAGTTTGGAGAGAGAATTTAGAAAAAAAAGTGAAGGCTCGAACTATAGACGGAATTAAATAGAATTTTGAAAATATAGCTTCGTTTGAATTTGAATGAAAGATGTATTTTGCAGTCACAGAAAATTTTCAAAATCTTTGTTAGCCCTGAAGAATACATATAATGAAATTATATATACATTGAATTATACATTGATAACTGACGTCGTAAATAAACCCTTAAGCTCTGTATTCACTTGTTCGCGAATGAAGTAAGAAATACAATGGATGAACACGAACCTTGGGGGTCTAGTACACTCGCGATGATAGGTCGGGATTAAATAAATTCGCTAAATAAATGCAGCGAGATGCACGGCTTCTGGATTAGAATGCTTGAATCATACTTAGACCACTTTCCTCTATGGGATATAAGATTACGTGTGGCGCCCCAATACCGTATAATAACATGAATAATATTTCGAGGGGAGTCGGCTCGTGTCATTCCGAGTAATATTCCAACCAGACAACACGAATTCGTTCCGCTTGACGATTGTTCATCCTGATAATTCGATCTGACATATATCCACAGAAAATTGCCCCTAATAAAATGATATTTTAATATTTTTCACTCCATGTGTCAATTTATTCAATTCATCATTTATAATTTGCATTTAGAATTGAATATATATTTGAAGTTCAAATTTAAAAAAGGTATAGATTAACTGAATACTTCCTCCGATTTTAAGAATAAAAATTAATCATTATCAATCAATTGATTAATCATTTTCAATTTGAAAATATGTAAAAAATAAAATGTAAAATGTATAAAATGTACAGTGAATTTATTTAGCTTTTGTCAAATAAATGGTCAGTTGGACAGGAAGTAAGATTCAATCTTTACGCTCGTCTGCATAAGAGTGCATCATCGGGCCGAGATTGCGATCTATCATTGAATGTTTGCGGGGGTCGAAGCAAATACATTGAATTTATTTATTACTCCTGTGCCCCAGCCCCTTGTACGCAGAAGGGAATCCACGCCTGGACTGGCAATCACTACCCCAGGGCCACCATTAGCTAACCATATGATTATTTCATAGCGCCCAGTTATAGGGGTGCATATCTTTACCCTCGAAAAATGCGAGGCTGCGGGACTGGAACTATTCTAGTGCCTCATGCGATTTTTCATTCACTCTGCTCGCGCATGCGGAAAGGTTAAATAGATCAGAATTTTAAACTGGCTTACAGCAGGTAAACTTCATTATGAACTCCCAATTAAATCTCGATAAACATTATAGAAAAGTCTGGCGATAGAAATTATTATGTATCACAATTTTTCTTACTTTTTACATCTTTAGTATAGTAATATTAATATACAGAGAAACTCTTCATGTCACTTTTTTATAAAATGACGTGAATTTTTCCTAAACTGCGTTGTAATTTGAGGACAAACGTGTCATAATGAGAATTTTTACTACACGAAAAAAAAATATATTTCATGAACTTTTTTTTAAAATCTACACCCAGAAAAAAAGTTTATTTGAATCAAATAAACGTATATTTGTTACAGAGCCAACTAAAAAATATCTTTGAATTAAATAAAATTTATTTGATTCAAAGAAATTTTCTATTTAATTCAATTAGAAAATTATTTAATTCAAATAGAAAAATTTCTTTGAATCAAATAAATTTTATTTAATTCAAAGATATTTTTTAGTTGGCTCTGTAACAAATAGACGTTTATTTGATTTAAATCTACTTTTTTTCTCAGTGTAAAGTATTTTTCGTGAAAAATTCTAAAACAGTTTTAGAAACTTTTCTTGACTTGGTTGAGTTTAAAATCTTAATTAGTTTAAGTGGAGTTAAAACTCCTAATAACCATAATAACCCCTAGTTCAGGACCACATTATAATTAGGAAAAACTAGCCAGGACGTCATAAAAATTTCTACACATGAAAAATTCTCAATGTGACACGTTTGTCCTCAAATTGCAACGCAGTCTAGGAAAAATTGAATTCACAGATTTCTCCATGCAGGATTTGTAGGATTTACATTAAAGAAAACAGTCGATTTCGCATCAATTCTTCGATAAAATAATTATAATTGAAGTATCTGTATAACTAATAATAATAGAGGCGATTTTGTTCGGTTGAAATTTCAAGAGATTGGGCACTATGGACCAGAAACGTGAAAATGACAGCCAGTATTGACAGGAGAGCACTCTTACTTTGGATTTTATTTTGTCTGGGTCTGTAGAGTTTCGATATCGATTGTTGGGGAGAAGATACATAGAGAAGCACAACGAGATACAGTGCGGCGACGGCACACTTGTTACAATATTTACAGAGTCGTCCCCGAATCCACCCCTGAAACCATGAAACCGACCCCCGTCTGCCAATGACAAGTGTCCTTTCCCTCCCCTTATAAAATAAACTAAGGTCCAACCCTCCCCCAAATTTCACCCGAATAATGGCAGGAAATATAATCGGAAAGGTGTCATCTTCCGTTTTTCCCTGACACGTGCTGAATGGATCTCTCTTTGGCACTGAATAACGCAGTTAAAAATTTTACAATGAGTTGGGTGTGCTCTGTTGCCTCTGGCTATTTAGGATCTGATGTCAAAAGTGAACTGAGTGGAAGTCAATTATGTCAAGTTACATGTCAAAATACACTGGGTAAATTTAAGAGGAAATGAATCTCAAATTTACAAAACTAGAAATTATGATCCGCGCGGTCTAATTATTGAGAGTTCTTAATTTTTGAAATATAAAAACTTGTATTTCATTTTCTAATTTCAGGAATCAATATAAATTCCATAAAATTCTTTAAAATGCCTTTATTATCCTTCAAAATCTGGTGAAATTCTTTTAAATTTCGTAAAATCCTTTGAATCCCTTAAAAATCATTAATATTACTATAAATATCCCATAAAATATCGTAAAATCCCTTAAAATTACTTAAAATCTCTCATAAAATGTCAGGAAATCTCTGAAAATTCCTGACAATCCAATAAAATCTCGTAAGATCTCTTGAAAGTTCTTAAAATAATTTAATATATGTACTATAAAATATCGTCAAATATCATATGAGTATTTAAAATTTCATGAAATTCCGTAAAATTCCTTGAATCCCTGAAATGCCTTTAACATCCTCAAAGTCTGAAATTCCTTTAAATTTCATAAAATCACTTAATACGCCTTGATGTTCCATAAAATTCCTTAAAATTTCACAACTTAACATTATAATAAGAAATTCCTTTAAATTTTTCAAAATCAATTGATATTTCATAAAATTTCTTGAAATCACTCAAAATCCCATGAAGTCTCATTATTTCTCTTAAAATTACTCAAAATTCCATGAAATTTCATTAAATTCTTTAAAATTCTAGAAAATCCAAAATACATATAATCTCATCCAATCTTTTAAAATTTTCTGCAAATACGTTACTATTTTCGTTTATAAACGTTGCTAACATTCTAATGGTAACTGATCTGTAAATATACGAATACATATATATATTAAATATATTAATATAAATATTAAAAACTAATATAAAAAAACGTACGTTTGAACAACGAAAATAATCTGAAGATAGTTTTCAAATTCTGTAATATATTCACAAAATTCGCGCAGTTTCTAAATTTTTTGGATATATCGACTGTGTATTTATATTACTTTCGGGATATATTTGACTGCGTATCTGATTTAAGTGCATTTTATTTTTAAAGCGAATCAATTTGGCAGGTTAGTGCAGCGAATTGAGTGAATGAAATACATCTTGAAACAAGGTCAAATGGTCGAAGGCCTCGTCGAATTGGTAATGTATTATAATCCCGTGCTCCAGCACTGAGCAAGTCAGGATATTGCTACTCTGGGTTCGTTGACGCGTAATGCATTCACGCCGGGATTTTGGTGGCCCGGGGGATGGGTTGCATTGGGGGTGGAACTTAGGGGTCGCTATGGCTTCACATGCAGACACCATCGGCTATAGTGAAGGTATTAAGTGAGCCACAAGAACGCTCAAATTGTTGCCAGATGGATTTTACGCTTCGGATTATCACCAATCAGTCATCAATAATTGATTACCGGAACAAAAATATAATCCGTCAAAAAATAATCGAATTAGAATAAATTTAAAGCTGCGAAGATCAACGGCGGAAGGACCATATGTAAGAGAAAAGTGTTTATAAATTGAAATTTTCTTGAAACCGGATTTGTAAAAAATTGATTGCTTGAATTTTTGGAATATCCGAAAACTTGGAACTTCCGAATCTTTGGATTCTTCGGTAATGATATATTCATCTCTCGATGTTGGAAGATTTCCACGAGACAGTAGTAATTTTGAATTATAAATGCAATCTTTTTTCTTTCAAATTTGAGTAAATGTACAGGAACCTTTTGTATTTAAGAGGGCGTAATGTTAGCGAAGCCCATCAGCAAAAGTCAAACAAGAAATTTCCGAGTGACTTGTAATTAATGTTAGCTGGAACTCGCTAAACGGTCGTTATAGTGGAACAATAGGGAAGTTCAACAGCGAATAGATTCGAAGGAGCAAGTGGAACCCATTCTTATTCATCTTCTACATATAATGACTGAAAGTGGAAACAATTATGTTATACTAGTTGAAAATCCAGGCTTCTGTTGAAGAAGATAGTTTTGATTAAATTAACTTAATTATCTTTTAGAACATTCTTTTACTAAAAAATATTTGTTTTCTATACAAGTGGAAGAAATGATAGAAAGTTTTGGAAATTCGTTCTAGAGTTTAGGCATCCTATCAGTTTTTTTTTTTTTAATTAATGATTTTGAGTAGTATTTTGTTGAATGGAATAAGGAAATGGAGTTATGGAGAATTCGTATTTGAAGATGAGTCCACAATGTATATATATAAGTGTCTGTTTCTACACAGAATGAATCACTGCCCACCACCGGGCAGATAGAGACAGCTGATGTTTAAAAGAGCATCTGCCGTTTAATCCTGATCCTAACTGCCAGATGATCAGTAGTTACATAAATATTACAACTGTATTATAACCACAGTGGTTAATTTATATCGATTTTCAAATGATAGTTCTTTTTTACAAAGAAGTGATAAGAATGTTGAGACAAATGTTACAGCTGTATAGCTTTTGTATAGCTGCTAGATTGGTAAAAATTTCGGGAATCTCGTATAGGATCCTGGAAAGAAGATTTTCTGATAATAAAGGAGGAAGTTAGTGAACTCGTGTAATGATAATAATCAGACGGTAGGATTTGATAAGGCAAACATGGCGGCATACATGTGCTCGCGAGTTTCGCATCACTTGTTTCTCCATGTTTGCACACAAACATGCATTCATACATTTATACATTCATACAAGGTTAGAGTGTACTAACGTCTCGGAGTGTGTGGGTCGCAAATACGGAAGAGGGTAGGTAGTCTTAGCCCTGGAGAGGAGAGGAGAGGAGAAAAGAGGAAAATGGGCTAGCGAGGGTGAATTTGGGTGGAGAGTCCATTAGCAGATTACGAATCCACCCGCTTCGCTCATTCACCCCCATGGTGTTTTCTCTTCCCTTCCTCCTTCGACTTCCACCACTTTCCGTCTATATATCCAGTCCTACACGTGAATTTCCCAAAACCATGTGCTCCACTCGATATACTCTCCATTTCCACTTATTTTATTTTCTTCCACACCAGGTGCACCATCAGTATATTATACATTTAACTCTAACTCACTAGATTCTCTAGCACGGCGGTCTTATCATTAAAGTTTGTATTTTCCTTAAAAACTGAAATTTTAATTGATTTTTAACTTTTTAAGTAAGTTTAGTAAGTATGTAAGTGACAGCAGGGTTTTATTGCTCTGACTAATAATGAAACGAAGGTACTAAAGCCCTGTTCCCACTTACATTAATCATTACAAATTGAAAAATTAATTAAAATTGCAATATTTAAAGAAAATACAAACTTTAATGAGAAGCGAGGTATTTTTTTTAATTTAAAAATAAAATTCGGAAAAAATATACATGGTACGGATGGTAAATAGTGACGTCATAGTTTTGCCTTTAAAGCATATCGAAAATATTGAAATGCTTGAAAATTTTTTCTGATTTAGGCACACTTAAAATTTTTTTTATTTCTGGTCCAGGTATACTTTCATTAGAGGCATTAGAGTACTGTGACTTTGACAGAGCCAAAAAAAAAGCTTTTTCTCAATTTTCTCTATCTCGCAACGGCAAAACTAAATTATCAGATCAAACAGTAACGCCGTTATTAATAAAATGGATTTCCGTTCCTTTAAAGAGGGGAGCTGTCATCTCGGCGTAACCTCATTTCATGTAGCTCTGATTTAATCACGTACCCGACTAAAGTGAAGCCCTTTCATTTTCGTAATAAGCTATGTCAAGCAAGAGAGTATCATCAACTATAAGATATACGGGCATTGTCAACGCAAAAAAGATGCTTATACAGTATTCCCCCATCCCTGACGATTTTTCAATGAAGAGAACTTTCTTATCAGAAACGGAAAGAGAGAATTGAAACAAAACGAAAAACTTGAGTTTCTCTTACATTTATGAGTAAAATCGGAAATACTTTTTGCTAGGAAAATACCCCGTATCAATATATTCTTGAAAAAATTGAAAGATAATAAAAAATCACCGAAATTCTTTGGGGAAGCAGAAGCTCAGACTCAATTACCAATTACGTGACTAATCCGATCTTGATTAAAGCGATCTTCAGTTTCAAAGACGTAAGGTCTCAGTCGATCGATTTCTTGAGATTAATTCACCGACTGTTTACACTCTGATTTTACTATGGTCTCTCTGACAATTATCCTAGAGATTACTCCTTAAGCTCGGATTGTCAACACATCGAGCAATTTTCATTGGATACGACTTCCTCCCATTGAGAAAAAATATTATTGGACCGAATCCATTTCAAATCAGACAGGTTCTACACTTGAAGTTGTAGAATCTCTCGGGGATGAAATATGTTGTTTTTTTTTTTAAAGCAAGAAAACAAATTTTTTCTTTAAACTTATATAACTTTTGACCGAATTGAGATATTTCAGATTTTTTTCCAGATTCCGATAGAGTTTATCGCTTTTTTTTTTAAATCCGTGAGAATTTAAAAATTTAAAAATTATATATTTTTAAAAATGTTCAAAATTAAAAAAATGATGGCGGTTTTTCTGAAAATACTAAAAGTCGATTTTCTCAAAAGACCCATATTAATATTTTTTGCCAATTTTTGGTTGAATTTGCACTATCATGAGGAAAATACCTTGTGGTGCAAACTATGCAAACTATATTTTCTTAGCATTAAAAAAAATTATTTCCAAACATTAAAAACCATCATCTGCCTTTATTTTTAGCAGCATATGGCCTAAATATCTTTCTTTTAAACTCGTATTTTTTTATTTTAAGTCGTCTCGTACTATTGTTTAAGTAGACTTTGTCGAAATTGTTCAACTGTTTGTGCTTGGCGCTTTGTTCTCATTTCTTTGATGTGCAAAGAAGAGAGGAAATAACGACTCAAACATCAGAAGGAAAATCGTAACGCCTGGGTGCTTTGGTACTTTGTGGCTAGATTTATGACAAAGCTACTCGCGTTTACATGAGATTTTGGAAAAAAGGCGGTTCCTAAGAGGACTCGCGTCAGATGGGCCACTTAAATCAAGAATCACGCACGTTGGTGTAAACAAGGATAAGAGCTTGATGGGAAAGCCCACATCAAGCTTTATTATCTCTTTATCGACAGTAAATGCATCTATTGTTTTAAGAATACAAAAATAAAAAAAAGTACATTTTTATTAAAATTTCTATCAATTCAGATTTTCCTCAATTGAAATTTCTTTCTCTATTCCATATTTAAAAAATGAAAGTGCTTTCAAACTATTTCAATTTTGATCCTTTCAACTTTTGAATTTAAATTTTTTTGTACTACAATTGAAAAATTGAACTGAACAGATATCAGATAATAATCATGTTGAGAGTCGCGTATCGTTGGCATTTAAATTTTGTATGAAGGCGTTTTGTATTCGATCATTGTTAAAGAGAAAATAAAATCGAAATTTAACGCGTGCCAATCAGTCGTCTATTAGTAGGTATTATTTTTAAAACATGCGTGTAAGATGATTGATCGAGAGACAGATTTGTGCATTTTACACATTGGATCGATAAAGGAACGAACAGGATGACAGCAGGCGCTGAGTAAAAATCATGACTAGGTTTTTTAGATCGGCAGGAAATTAATCATACGCTCCCAAGCGCAACGCTTCGCTACTCATTGATAATCATAACCTGCTCCCAATCTGCAGAGAATCACTAGAAAAAATCGTGTGAACACTATATTAGTTCTGAATTTAATTTTTATAATTAAATATATGAACAATTATAGAAACCAAATCCACCAGCACATAAAAGTAATTAAAATACTACAAATTGATTTACTATATACTTTCAAAAAGTATACTTAGGAAACCCCGTACATTCTCAAGAGATGGAAAACTTCCTGGGAATATTTAGTATCGGAAATTCTCAGGCATAACTAGGAATATAAGGAATACCTTGGAAGGATCTGAAATCACTTGTTTCATTGCACAGAGAATTTCCGCCTACCAGCGGGTTGACAAAAATGTCGGATTCTTGTTTGCATTCAGCTTCTTGCTTTTATTTTTGCAAGGCTTTAAAAAACAAAGGTCTCCAGGTTTTCCACCTACGCAAACACGAGTGTCTTGCTTTGAGATAAGATTGAATTGGAATAGTTATTCGAGAGTGAGAAAGAGGGAAAGAGGAAGAGAAATTAAAGCCGAGAAGAAGGAAGCAGAGGATACTTGATGTAATCGGAACCAAAAATTCAAAAGGGTTAAACAACGATTTGGGGGGTCCTCAAGGAGGAAGTTGACCCAGGTGTGGTTCATCCCAAAGACGCAGATCGGATCGCGACGATGCAACGAAAACACTCTGCCTCGTGTCACTAGTCAAAACTTGTCGACTTCCCTCAGTCAAATCCTACTGTTTTGTGTTTATCCCTCGAAGGTGGTCTAGAAACTAAGATTAACTCTTTTACTTTGATGAGTTAAAAAAATATTACAAAAAAACGTTACATTTCTTTAAATACCTAGGAAAAACCTTTTTTTATAAAATTGATTGAAAACATCAGTATATATAGAAAAAACTTTTCTTGAATTGAAGAATCTTTCTTTGAATGAAACAAAATTAGTTTGGAAGAAAGAAAGTTTTCTTTAATATAAGAAAATTTTTACTTTGAATTTTTTTCTGAATATATGATATTGATTAAAATAAAAGTTAAAATATGAGTAAGAATGAGTCTGAATTAGAGAAAGAATTCTCTTTGTCTGATATTTGATAAATATAGTGGGTGGGATTGTGGGAATAGTCGATGAGTCTTTGAGTTTCACAAAGTGAAGTAACTTTGTGACAAGGGAGAGAGTGATCGCTCTTTATCGTGTCCTGAGAGCATTAAATTCTTATATATATATAAGAGAAACAGTGAAAATAAGACTCACCCGACGATGTCCTGTAGGCGAGCTTGAAGGGTGGCTTTTTCGAAAGGCACTTCACCAACGAGGCTGCAGAGCAACTGTATCGCCCCAGTCGCTACGGTTCCGTTTCCGGTTGTGTTGTTAGCCGCTTCCTGAGCCTGAGAGTGATCGTCAAGAGTGGTGACCGCCTAGTTGCAAAAAAGGATCCACTTGTGGTTAAGATTCTCTCATACGATTTCATTCACATAAATCTCAACTTTATTAACTCCAATCAATTCAGAAATTAAAGGAAATTAAGCACATCAAACGTCCGCTTAGACAAATAGAATTTTTTTAGGCTTCTCCTTGGAATATATTCATTAAAGATTTACGAGTTCTATCAACGTTTATTTCCAATTTTATTATCTCTTGCCATTACTGATGAACGATTTGATACTAAAGAAATTGTCAAGGTTTTCATGAAGTTGTAAATTTGTACGAAATCGAAACTATTCAATTCGAGCGAAACTACCCCTTATCTCCTAAATCGTCTCTTTATCCAATGATCCATGACTCGCTTTCTCCAATCCGGTTTAATAATAGGGTTGTTCCACGAGCTGGACACAAACCCGGGAACAGGAATCAGAATATAAAAATAATTCTTAATTATTTCAATTTCACATGAAATATTCACCTCATTTGTGATTGTCAACTAATATGTATAAATTTGCTGCATTATAAAACACAATTAAATTGCATTTTCCAACATCAGTCAAATAATTCATAATTAAATTCTGAAGGAAATAAAAGTTGCAATAGATTCTACAGAATCAGGAACAAAAATAGTTAAATGAGTATAAGTGCATCATGTACTAGTCAACGGATGGCAAATAATAAAATAAAATTACGTACGACTTTTGCCACGTGATATGAATAAAATATCTGTATCGAATTTTTCATCCCAATGAGGTATTCTTTTTAAATAGAAATTCATTCAAGAACTTTAGCGTCAAAAATTTATTGGCAATTGGATTTAATTAGATTTCATCGAACACCTGGCAGATTCTATTTAAAATTGGTTAACTTTTGAAGAGCATCGAAAAGCGTTTTAAAAATTTAAAAAAAAAGCCTTTCTTTGGACGACTCTAATGAATTCATCAGA
>CAJFCO010000035.1:2954663-3007380 GCA_904066015.1 Synergus gifuensis
CCACCCTGCTTATGAAAAAACTTCTATAGAAAGACATTTCTAAGGAAATGTCGAATAAGGGAGCATAAGAATAATCAAATAAATTATCTAATCAACATTTAAACAATCACAGAGGAGTTTAACTACTTTCAAATTGAAGTACAGCACTCAATGTACCATGGTCTCGAGACAATGCACTTTGGGTGATTAGGCTTGTAGATTGAAACTTGAAACCTTGAAAAAAGGTGCTTTAGACAATTTTCTAACAAATAACGACAAAATGAAATTGACCTTTGAAGAAAGTGTGCTGTACGGACATCGGCGTTATTGATAGTTTTACTCTGCCATTGATAGTTTTCCTGTGCTGTTGTTTATATATTAGAATTAGAATATTTTATAAAAGCGTGAGAAATAAATGGAGATCCAAAGATCGATTTGTATTTATAAAATGTAGCACACGTCTGGTGAAAATAATTTGACATTCGAAAGCACCTTAGAGAAAATTTAGTAATTTTAATTCGAATTTTTAGATTTCTAGATAAAAATATTTTTTATAAAATTAGAGAGTTGATAAGAGAATTTATCCAAGAAATTTCTTAAAAATTTCTGGACTGACTTTTTGAATTTTCGATAATTTAGAATAAACCTTTGCCTTTGTTGTGCCTTAAACGATCACCGCTTTTGGATCCCCATATAGAGACGCGAAGCTTAATTTACAACAATGTGATTTCAGGCCTTAAAAATCTTATCTCCTAATGAAAGTGAAAAAAGTTATGTTCACGATAGATGATTCAGTATGCGCCGTTCATTTGTAACGATGTACTTTGGCATTGAAATTTTATCAATTTCTAGGAATCTTACTATCCGCACCGTTGCATACTTCTTGATATTCAAAGCAGAATAGCTTAGAATTGGATTTTTTTCAGCAAAAATAGAGAAAACTTAGATTATAACGATAAGCGATATACTTAGAAGAGCATCGCTGGTTTTGCGACTGTTATTCTAAAATCCATAGAAAATTCGCCGATCGTCAGACGCATATAAGCACGATTTCAATTAGCTTTTTAAATTTAATAATCGTTAATCTAAGATTTCTCGCTGCAAAAGCTGCAAATCGTGTATCGAAGAAAAGCTTATGGCTCTCTTTCCAGGAGAAAAATTCAATTTTTTATCGCGTAGTGCGCTCTTCTAGATACGTGACAATCAAAAATTTTATCACGAGATTTACGACTGACCTTTTTAGATTAGGTAGTAATTATTATTAGTAAAAATGAACAAAGATGGGCCGAGTCTCAAGCATCGCTTAGTTTCAAGGTAAAAGATTAAATGAAGGAATGTATAGGTAAAGTCTCCGAAAAGTGGGGAGATCTTTAAAAATGTTACATTAGTAATAACGTAATTTACAGTTCCAGCCCTGCTCTAAACGTTAGTAAAGAGCTTTGTGCTATTTATAATCATGTGCATTGCATCGTCTATCATCTTCCTTGGCGCAAATGCGACTCTTAACGGCAGTTATTTGTAGTTAACGCAGTGCTTGTGCTTCGGACTTAAACACTTTCGATTTAAATTATTTGGATCCTCAAAAACGATGACGTCTTTAACTTTCTCAAAAATATTATCTTCATCAAAATAACTTCAATAATATAAGTAAAGAAGCCTTTACTTTTCAAGCCTCATCTAGACGACTTTTAACTAGATAATTTATAACTTCGAGTGCATGAATGAGCTTTGAAATGACTAAATTGAGATCTAAGATTATGAAAGACTTAAAATTCTGAAAAATTTACAAGTCTAGGAGACTTTAAGAATCAGGCGTCTTTTCTCGTTTACTTGAAGCACAAGTACCTGTAAGTAAATGAGCGAAGAAAAATATTTGCACCGCTGCCGTAAAAAGTCACACTGATCGATAGAATATTTATAATTTTAATGTCATTGTATAAATAATACCTGGATAAATATTTAGTAACATCTGTCAGGCCCTTCGAGTGACCTAATTCGAGTCTACCAATTGTAAGCAGGAGCTGATGGTTGCATGGGGTGTTCCGAATCGGAATACAAAACAATTCACGTGGAACAACTTGTACAATGAAGTTATGGTAGTGGATGGCAGATGTATTGTCTGTTCACTACCTTTTGTTTTTGGCCAGGCAACTGAACTCTTATATATACACCGGAGATTCCTGACCAGTTAACAGCCTAAACATTGATGTGGGCATCGTCTTCATTAAAATCTGAAAGAGGAGAAAACTAATTTTATCGAATTTACTTCAAGAAAAATTATAAACAAAATTGTAAATCGAGATATTTAAAATTCTAGTAAATAATAATATTATATATTTAAAGATTGGCAAATACCTCGCCGACAGAAGTAGCAAGAAGATTGACAATCTTCTCGTGCGGCACGGCGACGACGCTTTGGTTATTAATTTCGATTATCCTATGTCCAACTCGAACACCACCCCTTTCAGCGATTCCTCCTCTTAGTAAGCTACATATAACTCCGTTCTGTACACTAAATCCTAATTGATATTTTGTATCGGGTCTCTTGATTTTGACCTCTACAACGGGCGCGCACGGCACGACAGTTAACTTGACGACAGTTTGGTTTTTTGAATTTTTTATGTAAGTCTGACACGTGGAAAGGGGCAGACCGACCAACGAGACACCGTTAATCGCAATTATTTGATCGCCAATGTTCAGTTGTCCACAACGAGCGGCCGCACCGGCTGGTGCTAGATTTGCTATTACAACGGTTGGCAGCATCGAGCCCCAACCTGATTCTACTATCACTACTCCTAGAATTTCACCCTTTGCCTTTGGTACAACCACCTGCAACAAAAATATTTAACAAGTTAAAAATAGAAATCAAAATATACGTCAATTCAGAGGATTATTAATTTAACTGTGAAGATCATTATTGCATACCCTCAGTTCTACAATAATTTATGCTAATGATAATTTTTTAAAATCTTACGTTAAAATATCTTAATTTGATTTTAGTCTGAAACAGGGTCGTGCGCAAGGGGGGGGGGGGGGGGGGTTTAAACTCCTTCCTGGACAAATTAAAATAAAAAATAAGATTTTATTTTTCATCAAAGACGATCGTTTGAAGGAAATTTTTTTATTGTAACATATGAATTAATCATAAAAATATTTCGACCCCCCCAACATGAATTCCTGCGCACGGCCCTGATCTGAAAAAAAATCCTGTCATAAAAACTGCTTCAGTAAATTGGAAATCTCGAAATGAATTTATAATTTTAAGGAAATAAAGTAAATTCAAAAAGATTTCAATATATTTCATTAAAAATTCCTTAAAATCAGTTAGCAGCTCTGATCTCGATTCTATTTTCGATATAATCGCAACCTCTTTTTTATGATGGGATGTAAAATAAACTTATAAATCAGACTTATAAATTAGAGAGAAATGTTACAGAAACACATCTTAAATCACCTCTTTTTGCATTTCCTTTTTCGCAAACATCTGTAGTTCATCTCCAAAAATTTCCTGTGAATTCAGGACCTCTTGATAGTCCATCTCCTTTACGAAACTATGATCTTCAATCCCATTGGCTTTGAGAAATTCCATGTAAGCTACTTGAAAAGCTTGTCCAATGCTTTGTGCAATGAACTGAGCCTCTTCACTCTCAAAAACATGACAGATCATTTTGGGAGTTCTGTTAATTTTGGGAGCTTCCTCCATTTCATGAGGTACAAACCGTCTTCGAGCCATTAGGACAACCAGGTCCCCAATATCGGCTATGTACGATATTGTTCTTAAAGCATGATCCATCATGATTTCTTTTAAATCCGTATTCAGAACCATTATCTTCTCCGTCGAGATAAAGAGGTCGACTTCTGTACTTGGTTGCGTTTCTCCATCTGGTGCCTGATTAAAAATAAATCAAAGAGGGATTAGAACAATTTCGGCATTATTGAGGAAATTTAATAGAAACTAGAGAGATGTCAACCATAAGAAAATCCTCTCTGATTTTGTAAAACACTGTACAAGGATTGTACATGTACACTATTACAAAAAAAATGTACGAATAATTTCAAAGGATTTCTTGTGACACCTTTTTACTTTCTTAAAAAAGCTGGGAACTTTACTTACCAAAGCCTATCGAAAAGCAGCGTGTGAGATAAAACAAGAAAAAAGTTTCTTTTCATTATAGAGCCAAATTTCACAATTAATTCTATCAATACGTTTAGTAGAAAAAAAAGGAACTAGAACAATTGAACGATTGAATAACTTAAACTTAAAATAAAGAGGTTTAAATAGAAATCTCATAAACCTGAGAGTTTGAGTTTGAATTGATTGACACTTTACGTGAATCTCAAATTTCTGCTTGATCAGCAGATCATGCCATTCAAAAGTGATAGAAAAATAGAAACGCTTAAAGAAAAGCCGACCGTGGTATCTATTATATGATTAGAAATATAATCTCAAAAATGCCTAACTCTTAATTTAGAGTTAAGGTCATTGAATCCAAGTTCTATCCTGAAAATTCTATCTCCTCATTTTACTTATCAAATATGTATTATAACTAGATATACTTTCACTCTGTAAATTTTCTCATTTTTAGAACAGAAATATGCGTGTAAATAAAAAAAATCTCAAATTTTAATACTTTTCGTTTAGAGCCAAAAGTATTAAAAATAAACATTTTTCCGCTCTATAGGCATACTTCTATTTCGAAAAAGAATTCAACTACAGAGTGAAAACATACTTAATTCTAACATTTGTTTAGTAACATGAGGAAATTGAAATATAAAGCGAAAACTTGGATCCAACACCCTTAATTACTCTTAACATAAGCAGAACATAAGATTTTTTGTAGGTTGTACAAATATAAAAAGAGTAAAGGAGAACCACCGATCGTCTTAAAGAGATATTAGAAGAACGAGAATATAATAATAATAATAATAATAATAATAATAATAATGAATATTAATAACAAATATTAATTAGAAGGAAATAAAGCTGAGGAATTATTATGCTTGGGAGATTGGGCGAGGCGGACCTTTATTTTAGTTACAGCCTCTTCCACCATGTGCTTCTTAAGGCGTTTTCGCCGTTTTCGACCCCCTTCCTCTTCCACCTCAACCGACCCAAGAAATTGTAGTCTGAAAACTGTGGTGGGTCCGTTGGACCCCACCGAGCCACTGATTGGGGCCAGCTTTGGCTGGGCCCCTACTGTCTGTGTTTCTTGTTGGGCCCCACCGGAGGCACTGCCTATCAGTTCCTCGCTTGAGTCGCATTCGTCTTCCTCAAGGCTTCCTTGTGACGCAACGCTGCAGCGCCCATACCCGTGGGTCCCCCCATAGTTTAAGAGCGTAGCCTGCATCGGCACTGGCCCATCCTTTGGTTACGCACGCGTCAAACAAACAAACAAACAAAGGCTCTTCTAGTCACATTGCCACGGCACCACCAACGAAACAAGGCAAAGAGCAAAAGTCCTAACCATTGGGGTGGCTCGAAAAACCAAAATTTTCAGAAATTACAAACTCTCTGAGGCTCAACAGTTTCTTTAGGAACCACTGATGACCCTTGTAAGATTTAAAAGGGCTTGATTTATATTTAGAGATTACGAAGAGCCAAAATGGATTTTTACGAGGTTGTGAAAAAATCGTGGACTGTAATTTTATAATTAATGAAGTTCAAAATATGCTAAAAAAACTTTTGAGTTTGGGACTGAAAATTCTAAAACAATGTAAATTAAGAAATCTTACAATAATTAATTTTTAAACTCATTTTGTTTAAACTCGGCGGAACCTCAGAATATTAATCTATTCAGTTACAATTTTCCAAAGGTTTGAAAGAAACCCAAGCCAGGGAGAACTTTTGATTTCTTAAAATTTTGTTTTTTTCGTATCATCCAATTAAATATCTGAGCTGCTAATATCCCTAAATATTTTGGATTCCATTTATGAGATTGAATTATCCGAATTTCTGCAAAAGTTTATTAGGTTTTTTTGTTCATATTGTTGTCTAGTAATCTAGTTATTGATATGATTCTGTGTTTTTTTACATAGGTTTTATTGCTGTTGTCTTTTGAAATTTGAGGGATCATTAGCAACTCAAAATTGAGATAGATTAGGAAGCTTTATTTCGATATGCATTAGCGATTATAGTAATAGCGAATAATTAGGCAAAATTCTCTTATTGAAGAATAATTTTCAAACGGAGCACCATTGGTGTTATAAGTGAAAATTGACAATCACATTATCTAGTCCTAATTTCAAGCAAAGGTCTAGGAAGGAAACAAGCTTGGACAGGGCAAAGTTTTCCCTTGACATTTGCAAAAGGTTTTATAAGTTCAAGCACAGGCCAGCGAGAGTAATGCAAACAGGCGTTAATATTAAATATAATATCTTGATTTTTTAAAATATATCTTGTTATATCTGTCTTGGAAAATGCGATTTCTTCTCTGAACTCTTTTAAAGCGAAAAGAGAGAAGTAGTATGTAATATTAGAAGCAAATCTAAATTTTAAATTAATCGTAATGATTATTTGAAGTAGAACACGATTAAATTTTTAGAATTTCTGAAGCATTAAACTCGATGAAATAATCCAATTTATACATCTAAATTGAAAAGCTATAAATAAAGAAATATTTTTTTAAGACAGTCGACATTCAAAATAAAAATGTAAAAAAAACTAATTATCTTGAAAACACTTAGCATTCGATAAAAATTTACAATTAAGTCTTTTATGCAAGCTGTGCAAGTGTCAATGGCACTTTGAAAACATACATTTTTTAAATGTAACAATACTTTATAAAAAATTTAAATTTTAACTTAATTTAAAGGCAAGGTTTCAAGGAAGTGACAAACCTTTTTTTAATTTTTGGCACTTTGGATAACGGTATAAACGGGTTTTAAATAAATTTTATATTTGATAAAAAAAAATACCCAGATAATAAGCGCGAGCTGGCGCGAGTTACACCAAAGCAAAGCGTGATTTCTAGCAGATTAAGGAAGCTTGATAATGAAAGTGTAGTAAATTAAAGCCTGAATTTTATTATTTTATTATTTTATTATTTGGAACTAGAACCTAAAATTAGAACTTTAATTAGCTTTATAATGATTTAACGACTTCTCACGCTTTCTTTCTCTACTGCTAAAAAATGCAACTTATAAAAAGGTAAAAAAAACGCTAGAATATTTAAAACAGATAAATTCTGTTTTATAGAAATATTTAAAACATTATAGAAATAATTTAAGCAAAAAAGTTATACTTTCTATTAAATTTCCTATGATCAGTAAAATTCCAAAGTAAATTGTTTACGAGATTCTTCAAAATCCGAATTTCTTTAAAACAGGACAAAGGATTGATCACTAATCAAATTTATAATCCCATTCCTAAAAAATTGAAGTTCGATCCTAAAATCCTATCAGAATGTAGACCTGTGCTATCTGGGAAAATAGCCAACAAAGAACAATTAACCTGAAGTAATATCAAAAACTGTTTATCAGCTTCAGTACTTCCTGTTTAGAGTTAGTGATTCTGCTAATTCTTATCTTATTACTGTATCGATACAATTTTGAGACAGATGAAGTTCCAATTTGGGTGCAATGCGCGTCTCAATCTACGAAGAAAAGTGAAAAGATTTCAAGCAAGTAGACAAAAACAGACAGATAGATCGACAGACAACAGACAGACACATCAAAAGTTACACTGAGAAGATGACAGTGTTCGGTGGTCGGGTGGTGTTGGTGATGTGAGGAAGGGGGCGCTACACTGAAACATTCAGGCCTCTTTACACAACGGCCATTTCACAATTATCTGGATTATTTATATAAAATATTAGTGCTGTAATCAGTCTTCGAAGTATCTTTCTCCTCATAAAAAATTCAATTATATCCAATTTTTAAACATCATAGATTTTATACATAGAATTCCATAATTTTTAAGAATTATTTGAAGACTGATTACATCAACGAATGAGAGCGCCAGAAAGAAAACGGTGCCTTAGTTATCTCAAGGAAATGGTAAATTGATAACTACGAAGAAAATTACCAGCTTTGAAAATTAGAGTGCTATATTTTTTTCAGGATGGCTACTTATTAAATCTTGCCTTCTTCCTAATTTGTATATATCCAAAAGTTGTACTTGGTCGTTAACAAATTTGATTCTAAAAAATTACAAACCTGGTTAATTAAAATGAATGGTAACCATTTTTAAAATGAATCAAATTTCCGGTTTAGTAGCCACCCTGATTTTCTACCAAAGTAAATAAAAAAGAGATGGTGCAAATATTATTGATTAGCAGAAACTGGTTCAGATGCAGAATTTTGAGATGCAGAATTTAGTCATAAGATGCAATAAGATATCGTTTGTTTTTCCTTGAGGCAATCATACAGCACGTGCGATAAATCTTTCCTGCTGAAACTCTCAGGTTCATCTAGTAATGACTTAACGATCCATAGTATCTTATCTATCTGAGGAATTTATGATTTACCAACTGATATTAATCGTAATCCTTGCATTATTCTTGCATGTAAGAAAAAAAGAACAGTTCACAAAACTCCTCAGAAAGTTAAGATTCATATACATTTAAATACATCGTTATAGTTCAAACTGTTGCATAGTCTTCGCCATAAATGAAACAGCAAATTAAAGTGGTTTAAAAGCAATCCAGAGCATGCCACTATGTAGTGTTTCGACTTTAATCGAATATTACTGGGATTCGAAAATGTCTAGTTAATAATTACTGTAATTAGAATTACCAAAATTAATCATATTACCAGAATTAATATTAGAGTTAGTGACTCGAATTAAATCCATCGCTTGTGCTAAGAGTATGATAATCACATTTTAAGAATATGGTAAGGACGAGAATACCTTTATCCTAGAAACAGCTTCTTCGGCCTGGCACATTCGAGTCGATTTTGTTGGTTGTCCTTCGCATACCAATTGAGTTGATCCCAAATATCTGGCTCGAAAAAGGACTCCCTCGATCAAAACTGTTGGGTCGTTCAACAAAGCTGAAATTGGCATTGAAATAAACCATTTAGAATTTGAAGATTTATTACTCAAAGTTCCAAATACTGATAAATAATCTGCGGAGCAGTGAACGGCCCTGATTGAAGAAGCTGATACATTTTGTAAGCATCCCTCTTCTTCCTCGATAGTTTTACTATGGCTAATTACCAAATTTGGATTGTTCATATTCATATTCATATCCATTTTCATATACGTGTTCATAAAACAAGTTTCAGTTTCAAGTAGAGTCATCTTGATTTGACTTTTAAATTCACTTCACGTTACAAAGCACAAATGTTTAAGTTTTGTTTGATAAAAATATTCTGGTTAAAAAATGGTGTCAATGAGACTTTTAAGTCACTTTTAAGTTATCTACCACGGTTATTCGCTTTCCTTATCAAAGAATTTAAAAGTGTTTGTCTAGAAGTGTTGGAAAAACTAGAATATTACAAAGTAAAATTTGTAAGTGTTGTCATATGTTTGACTGTTTACGCGTTGAGTCGAGAATGGTTACTAGTGCGAAGTTAGTGTATTGGGAAATCACTGCACCGCAGACCATATTAATTCAACAATTATACAGTCGTGTATGCCCTCGTGCAATTTTCATTGCTCTGTTGTTTGTGAGTAACAAGTCGACATTCACACGCATTCGCGAGTGAAGGAGAAAGGATATACGCGAAGGTAGTCAGTCAGACCGGATCACGTTTGATTTACGATGCAGAAAGAAAAGAGAGAAAGATTACATAATTACAAGAATAGAATACCTACCACGTGTTAGACGATGGAAGACATGCACCAGAACCAAGGGTAGCAGCATTAAAGAGGATTAAAAGTACGATTAGTATACTCATTTCAACAGGTCATGCTTCTGAAATTCACCAATTAGTAGTTAAAGTTCCAAAAAAATAAGTATTTGCAGGCAAAAGTGAAGTTTCATTAATCAGGTACATATCGAATGAAGATAGCATACTTTTAAACGCTAGAGAACTTGTTAAGCTATGAGAATTTTCATGCTTTAAATAAGAAAATTATGTTTTTTAATTATTTAAAAAAGATCTTGGAAAAATAATAGTGTCTACTCATCGAAAAACTTTTTAATCAAGCCTTAAATTAATTTAAAAATACTTAAACCTATGAATGTCGATTTCTGAGATCGTTAAGTTTTGAAGACAAAAATCCCAATTAAAATGTTTTCCGATAAAGTCGAGACTGATTTTATGATAAGTAAAATAAATAATCACTGTCAATAAGAACATTACCTTCTTTATTCCTGCTTTTCTTCTTTCCCTCTTTATCCTGAAAAAATAACAAGATTTTTATTACAAGAAAAATTAAGTAAAAATTGCTTTCTACGATTGTATCTAACCCATCGTGATATTTGTGAAATTCAAAAAAGATATTTACAAAACAGAAAACCATTAAGGTAAGCGAAAATCGATGTTTTTAATTCGAACGTCATTGACATTTCAAGCAACTTACGATTTATTGCACTAAAGATTAGAAGCAAGTAAGGAAATTTTCACTGATAAAATCTCGATGGGTTAATTTGAGAAGAGAGAAACTCATACAGTCGTGCAATATACAATCATGGAAAACTCTACAGTCGTGGAAATGGTAAAATCGGTATTTTAAATATATTTTACAACAAAAGTTACTTATTTTATAAAATATGATTTCTTTACAGACCCTTTTTTAAAGAGAATAATTTTTTTTCTTTAGAATAAATGATAATGTAAGAATTGCACTGGATATAATCAGTTGCGAATTCCTTCCAATGTTACTCACAATTCATGCAACTGATAATAAAAGATTAATTAAGGACAATCGAGGCATCTAGAGACATGCAAATTAATTTAAAAGATTTCCGCAACATCATTAAATAATTTAAATATTTTTTTACTCTTCATTCTTTGCTGACATTATCCTTGCAGAAATGAAAATTGATTAACTTGATAAATCCTCTCAAGTACAAAAAGGAAAAATAATAAAGTTGTAGATAAGTTGTAAGGAAATTAAAAAAATTAAAGAGATATCACGATAGTTATACTAAATATAGTAGGCAAATTAAGACAATGTCAGGGTCATTCATCATTATCTTTGCTGATAATAACAAAAATTTAACTCTAACGAATTTATGAGTTATGTATCATAAGCGGCATATAAACATTTTTATATGCTCAAACGGAATAAAAAGCTTAAAGAATTAACTTTACTCTCCTATCCTTAAACTTTTAATTGCACTTAAAAGTTAGAATCATTAGTTTAATTAAATTAATTTGAATTTGAAAATATTTACATCTGAAAATAATTGGATTTAAAATCGAGAGAGCCGCTAAAGTTCAAATTCTTTAGAAACCGATGTCATAAAAAAGGATTCTAATGAAATTCCCAAGTGTTTCCTGTTTCTGATGTTAAAATCATTTCTTTCTTTTAATGTAATGAGCACTCATCGTTTCTGTCATTCGAATGAAAAGAATATAAGCATTCTCTACCGGAATATTGTGTAGAAATTAGGAAAGTTGATAAGGCAGGAGAAGATAGACACAAAAAGAAAAGTTTGGATAATTGAGGAAACTATTTGGCAAAGGAAGAAATCTGGGTCGCCACATTTGTTTGTTTGGTTTACTTTTTTTGCTTCTCTGACAGTTCTACAAAAATAAAGCATATCAAGTCTGGCATAAAATTATTTGAAAAAATAAATTAGTTTGACCTTGTTTTGAAAATTAAAAAATGTTTACTATCAATTGGAAATTGTCAGTGGCGACCCGTAAAAAGCAGAAAGTGGAGGAATTGAAATAAGCGTGTAAGCCAATAGCCATAATTTCTTTGGCATTGCAGACTACGAGACTAAATCTCTATTCTACAAGCCACGGGCAGAGGCAGACAATCATAGCATTTGAAGGGGCACCTTTTTCACCTTACTGCTGGATTCCTGGTGACTCTGAGGAGGTAAGGGAGAGTTTTTGATCGGGGTCTTCTGAGGACTCGACGAAGGTTGTGTAGGGGAAGTTACTTCGCGTTCCGAAGGCGGTGATTGTATAACAGTGACTACAGGAGGTGGAGAAATGGAGGCAGACGTCGAAGGCAAAGGTTCGGATTGTGCTAATGGTTCTAAAGGAGTGACACTCAAGGTTTTGGGAGGCGTTTGCTTTGGAGTTGCAATTTTTGCACTCATTGGTGGTAACATTGTCCTAGTCTTAGGTTTCCTCCACCCCTGCGCAACACCAAGTTATTATTAGTCGTTAAAACATTAAATACACACTTTGCATGTTAATATTATGTTTACATCAAGAGATTTTAACTTATTCAGAAATTCTATGAGCTCAGATTATTCCCAGCTGCGAATCTCTTAGCTCTAAACGGAAAAAAAAAATCATGAAAATGTTCTCACCTTGTCATCATAGAAACCTTGATCATCAGTTCTTTGTTGTCCCAGGAGTCTGTCCGTTTCAAGATCTGTGTCAGCTTCTTCTTCATCAACGCCTTCTTCGACCTCCAGCTCCCCTTCTTCAATCCCTCTTCTTGCTTCAGAATCCTCGCTATTACTTTCCGTGCAGACTCTCCGCCTGCCATCGAGCAAACTATATCTTAGTTAGATGCACTCATAAATTAAAAATATGTCACATCTTTGTTCACTGAACAAAGCAAAAGAACTTACCTTGGAATCCAAATTGGGCTTACACTCGGTTCTGGAGGATCTTCCGAAGGAGATTTCGCAGGTAGAGTTTTCGTTCTTTGCAAAGCCATTCTAATATCTTTGATCGCGGCTTCTACTTCACCTCCAATTTCTAAATGAACGCTCTGTCTTCCCTGTGGCGCAGGAGGTGGAGGAGTTGCCAATGGATCTAAGCCATCTAATTGCAATTCGCCAGTGTCGTAAGAATTTTCTTTCTTAGCAACGAATAAATCTGGCGAAGTCGTCTTAAGCGTATGCAAAATATCTTTAGTTACATTTAAACTAACGTCCTTCCCAGATTCGTTTTCGGTTCCTAGCATATCGTTTCGAGTTCTTTGGATTATTTCTTTCTCAATTTCATTTATTTGCCGTTTCATGAGCATCACTGTGGGGTTATTGTTGTCCGTATCGCTTGCATGACCACTGGATAAACCATCTTCGAGAACTGGCATGCTCGTGTATATCCTCAAAGAATCAGAATTATTTCCCAAATCTCCAACAGATCCGAGTAAACCACTCGCAGGGAGAAGTTCGTTGTCCATCATCATCAGGGACATTTCACTATCCAGATCTCCGCAATTACTATCACAATCGGTTGTTTCTGGACTGAGGGTGAAATTTCGAGAATGACCGACTTGCAAACCCACTTCCGTTTCTCCCAGATCTTCACTACTTCCGGTTCCCACCGACAGGTCCAAAAAATTATTCTCATGTTCGATAGTCTGGAAAAGCCAAGGATATTTAACTATTAATACGTCAATATTTTTTTTCAATCTTCTTAGATACAAAAAAAGTCGTATTTTTATGTGCCTAATCACTTAGAACTACAGTTTTTTATTCTCTTGGGTAGTTAGTTCCAATTTTAACCTAACGAGCATTATTTAAAGTACATGGGTTATGTACTTTAATTGTGAAAGGTTGTGAAAGGTTAATAAATTTGTTTTTTATTTACCATGTGAGTAAATTCGGGTTTCTGCTTTTTGGGAGATTCATGAACCAGAACCTCATCTGGTAAACCGCTTGCTAGTCGTTGGCCGACGTAGGAACTTCCGCCTTGCCTTCGCAACTCGTAATCAAGATCCTGAAAGAATTTAGAAAATTTAAGAAATTTATAAAAATAATAAATAGGAGCAATTGAATATTCATATAGCAATATGAAGGTAATAAAATTATTTTGATAACCTACTTGAAAAGCGAAGGAATCCGTATTATTCCCCTTTTCCTCTGAGGGTGCTGGGCACTTGAAGAATTCTTCTAGAACTTTCCGTGTTTCCGAAAATTCATACAAATAATCGAAAGTGCTACCACCTGGAGAAACGAGACTACTTATGTTTTCACTCGGTAAAACCGAGTTTTTCAAAAGATCCTCTTTTTCTTCTTCTTCCGCTTTCTCTAAAGGTGGCGAAGAATTGGTAATTTGATCCTCTGAATGCGTAACAGTCGGCTCTATCACAGAATCTTCTACGACAATCTCAGTACAATTTTCTTCCTTCTGAAATAAAAAATAAATACAAAATAAAATATTCTATACCTCTTTATTATTTTTTTGTTTTTGAGAATTAAACTTTTCTGTTTTTTTCTTTTAAATAGAGACTGGTTACCTCTTTCTGATTAGGTGTGGTTGGTAGTACTCTTTGTGGGAATCCTGGCCTTGGTGTCATGTAAACAGATGGTGACGACAACAAAGTCGGTAATCGAGGATTTTCACGAACTCCATAACGACGTGGACTTCCGGAATATTGTGCAATGGGTAATTCTCCAATCACCCTTGTTACCTTGTGATTGCGTTCAGGCGAAGGTGAATGTACTTCGCAATCACTCGCTGGTGTAACGACCTGTAAGTTTAATATTTGTACATAGTTGGAGAGGATGTAATTAATTTCTCTCAGGTTCAAACGAACACTAAAATTGAGGGATTATACTCATTGCTAAAGGTTGCAGAATAGATTAGAGACTTCTTGCAACATTTTAGAAAAGCTCTTTGTTTACCAAAAAGGTATCCAGGGATTTTTACAAGGGAACTTATATTCTAAGGAATTTAGAACATGACCAGATTTAGAAGCACTTCATCCGTTGAGGATCTAAACCTCTAAGCTCTAAGTGGCCACTCATTTCTGAGTGGCTACTCTTATAAATTCCCTCAATTTTCTAGATATTCAAATTCAAGAAATTAAAGCTTTTTGTTAAAAATACACACAAAATTACAAATAATTAAGGGAATCTGATATTCATAAACTTAATAATACATTCTCTGATGAGAATGTAAAAATTGCTTTAAACTTTATATTACTCCAAATTTGATTGCTTTACAGTTTGTAAATTCCACTTTGATTGCACCAGTTAAAATGATAATACATGCTTTACTTTTTTTTTAAAGAAACGAACGGATAAATTAATTACTTAAAGCGGAGAAAAATTAATTAATTACCTTAAAAAAATCTGATGAATTATGATGAAACGCTTGAGTCGGACTGGGACTGCTACCAACACTAGAACTAGGAGGTTCTGGAGGAATTCTTCCTCTGTGAGTGTCATCCAATCCCAAATCCAAACTCGTATTGATTTGACCTGTATTATTAGATCCTAAATCTAATCTGAGTCCTTGCCAGTTGTCGTCAATATCATCGAAAACAACAACCTCTCCATCACTAACAATCGCCATGCTTCTCGCAGGAGTCGTGTGATTCGATTGATAGTCTACACAATTTTTCGGCAGTCCATAGTCCAGATCAGTAATACTTTTTGGTATACCATACTCTACATTATTGCTATTCAAAATTGAGTCATAATTAATTATGCGATTGCTTTTAGGAGAGTCGTAATCCAGAATGGATTTGGTCGGATTCCGACGAACTGAATGAACTTCGGAAGAAAAGACAGTCTCTGTCACTTCTCGATTCATACGATGCCTCTTAGCTTCTCCACACCTGAAAATAAATTCGTGAGTTGCTATTTTTATAATGCTCGGCTATTTGACAAGCCAAGGAACTTTGATTGCTTTTCTTAACTCGATACTCACCGACTTCTTAATTCCCAGACGCTTTGTCTGTTTGGAGATTTATTGTTCTTTTTTGCGGATAATTTGTCGGATGTGATTTCGTCGTTTGGTAACGAATGCGAGGCTGTGAGGAAGCGAGACTTCCGGGATGCTACTTTTGCTCGACTCTGCGAAAACACTTCTCGACCACCAGCTATTTCAATAATCCTGAAACAGAATTCCACATTTCACGTATAAATAACATTGTTTTCTTATTTTTAAAAGAAATTCGAAAAATTCGAATTATAACACTATTTTTATCAGTGTGTAATACGAGAAAACCAGATATTTAATAAGGATTCAGGATCAAGTAATATAAGAATTTAAGAAGCCGCACAAACTAAGAGATCAATATATAAATTAAAAACTTATTTTTCACTCGATTTTATATAAAGAAAATGTGTTTAAAGGGTACAGAATAAACTACAAGACCAGATATTAAAAAATAAAAATATTAACAAACCATCTAAACTCTATACTCAAAAGACCGTTCGTAAATCAAAAACTTCCTTTTTCAGCTCTTACTCACAAATGGAATGAGAGCCTCAATTAATAACAATTATTTAAATTACGTGAGACATGACACGATTGGAACATTCTCTCCATGAATCATAAAGTGCAACTCAGTTTCATTCTTGGACAATATAATCATTCACTGTTGTTAGAACTTCATTTATTATTCATGAGAAACGAATAGTCAACACCTCAAAAATCAAATTGTTCTCAAAGTTGATAAATTTCCTGCGCTCAACGAAGTCTAGGAAGTTAATTGGTATTCCAGGAATCTGAATACTAATTGTCTTCTAAATTAAAACACAATAGGCTTGATAATGAATTAATAAAAATAGATGTACGCCCATTTATAAACAATGCGAAAAGTGACAGAAGATATAACCTCAATCATAAACTACAACCATACGTGACCGCCAAGATAAATTGACTTAAGTACTTTGCCCAAAAACTCACCATTAAAGAAATTGGGACTTTTATATTATGTGACGGAACTCAAAATATATATTTTTGATTAAAAAAAAAGTAATCCGATGTCAGTTTCATATTTCGTGGATATCTATAAAACGTCTACCCGCTAGAAACTAAAACGGAAATCATGCAGAATGATAATTCTGATTCGTCGATCATCCGTTTATGGCGCTACCATCGATTTCCGGTATTTGAATTTAAGTTTGTACTTTTTGAAATTCTATCAATTTTGAATGTCAATTTTTAAAGAAGATAGTCGTTAATTTGAAACCATATAATATCAAATTATTCAATATAAAATTTTTACAGGAATACTTTTTTGAATCACCATTCCTAAATTAGAATGTTTGATAAAAAATTCAACTACTAATATAATTATTATTATCCATAAATACTTGCAAGTTTCTTTTTGGTTGAAAATATATAAGATATGAGTTGAATTGAAAGCAGAGCTTATGGAGTACAACTGATATAAATTTCAATACATATATCAGGAAATTATTTCTTCATAGTATAGCAGAAACTCCCATACCCTGGCTGTTCCGCATAATATCTGACATTTCAGCTGGAAAAACGTACATCTGAATATCCAATAAATGCACTAGAAATTTTCCTTTCAATATTTAAGGATCTCGTAACCATACAAAACTTCCCTTTAAACTTTCATAAATCTGAAAATCGAATCACTTTTATGATTCTATTTTAAATATCTATTCATGTTATTTATTTTTCCATTCAGCTTTTACTAAAGATTCAACTTATTTCTTATTTAGATTCATAGCTAAAAGTTTAATGTTATTTCAATTATAATAGATTTATGTATATATCAAAGAGAATGAAATTAATTACAGAAATGACTCAGAAAAATCGTCTTAAAAAATCGATTTCACCTTTGTTCCTCTGGAACTAAGGGGTTACTATCTACAAAGGTTTCGCTAATACCGTATTAAATTAACATTCCCATTTCCATCTAGTAATAAAATACCTTGGAAGCAGAATTTTATGAATATTTCTTGGAAGACTTATGGTTCCAATTAAGCCGGTCGAGAACCATGCGAACTGCTTATGAAAAGAACCAGGATTTGCGGATTTTTCACCGAATTTAAGTATAGAAATAAATTCCCTTTTCAACGAGACGATAACTGTTTATCCCGGCACATATTTTCAGTGGATTTAGTCTGAAAATAGGTCGTGCAATTTAATTGTTCCAGAAAGGGCACATTTGAATGACATTTCCCTACGAGAGTAATAATACCAGAAAAGCTTAAAAACGAAGTTTAAAACTGGTACTTTTCTTTCCGCGAGATCTTTTTTCAAAGCTTTAAGTTATTTATCAGTCCTAGAAACATTTTCGTAATTAAATATCCCGGAAAGAAATTTCTATGACTTTTTATTCAATCTCTCCTCACAGCGTTCCAGTTTCAAATAAGTGAAAAGGATTTTAATTTGTTGGCATAATTTAATGTGGTGTAGTATTTCAAATAACAAGTTCAGAGCAAATTTAGTTTCGCCAACTTTACGCTCGCAATAATATTTTTTGTTAAAACTAGGACATTTACGAACAGATGAAGGTAAATAGTCTAGTTTTAGAGATAAATAATTATTATTGCAAACATAAAGTTGACGAAACTAAATTGCTCTTATGGTAAAGTATCATACGCCCTTAAACAAGATGCATGGGACTACAATTAACGAAAGAACTAAAAAAATTAAAAGTCCCAAGCTATATGAAATTCAATTTTAGTTTTTACAATTCAAATCCCGTCAATTTCAAGGCAAATACATTTAATACATTAAATTTTGATAAATGTTCAGGATTTTTAAGAAATTTAATGCGACTTCATGGGATTTTAAGTAATTTTAAGGGATTTAACTATGTTTTACTGGATTAAAAAAAAACTGTGTTATAAAAATAAATTTTGAGGGATGTACCTAGAGTCTCTGAGTTTGTAGCTGCGATCGCCCTTAGCTGATGTGAGAATATAGACTGGACTTTCTTCAGTACCACTGTCGTCCTGCTGGGACTGAGGCTGGTGGTCACTTCCGGCCAGGCTTCCGTAATTTTGAGCATCTTCACTTCGCCCGGAGGCGGACGATGAGCTCGAGGACGACGGTTTCGTGGCAGTCGGAAGTTGTCCTTCGCCAGCGAATCCGGGCACCACGCTCGCCGTTCTACGGGACAGCGAACCTGATTTTTTCCTGCCATTCGCTCGTTTCCTACACCTAAGAATGCAACTTGGAACTCTTAACAGACATATAGCAACATCCAATTAAAGTCGACGCTAATTAGCGTCCACACACACACCATCACGCGCACACGCAATTTCACCCAAGATAAAATTCTACTTTCCTACTGCATATTGCATATCTAGGCCATTTTATTTTGCAATTCTAGAAAAGAATTTAGTTTATACTTAAATTCCTTTAGGCATAAAGTTATCCTATCATAAAAAAAGAGGTTGAGGTGATTTTAAGGAATTTCAAAAAAATTAAAAACAGGTTCAAGAGATTTTATGGAATTTTAAGAGATTTCAAATAATTTCAAGATATTTTAGAAAACTTCAAGGGATATCAAAAGATTTCACAAGATTTTAAAGATATTAAGATTTTCTAAAAGATTTCAAGAGATTTGAAGTGATTTTAGAGAATTTCAAAATAATTCAAAAGAGTTTCATGATATTCAAGTAATTGCAAAACATAAAACATGTTTTTGAATTCTTTAAAATTTGTTATATCTCTTGAAATCACTTAAATTTCTTTAATTAAATCTTTTGCAATTTCCTAAAATACATAAAAAAATGTTTTTGCAATGTGTAGTTGTACTCCATTTTAAAAATTATTAGCTATATGTAGAGCGAAAAAATATCTAATTATAATGTTTATCAAGTAAAATGAAGAAATCGAATTTTGAAGTTAGAACTTCGACCGAACACCCTTAATTTAATTTATCTCGTGCAAAATGTACGTTACTGTAGAGAATAAAAGTCGAAGGCAACGTATTTTGAAGTAGAAGGATGATCTCTAGGGAACAAAATGAAAAAATAGCACAAGATCCCATGTCAAAAAAATTTCCTAGAAATATGTACTTCATAAACCTCTGACACTGAGTATCTTTAATAAAAATTCATGTTGTCACGCTCATTAAAACATTAAATAAAAATACATCTCACGTTGAAGCTGTAGCTTATTTTTCTGCAGTTCTCTGAAAATCTCATTCAAATATTGCAACCTGCAAGAAATTTTTAATGAGTTCCATTTATATAACTTTGAATAGCATTATCTACTGTGAAATTTCATATTTTATTTAAATAAAAATTAATTTCGCGTAGTAATTTCCATGATAGAATTATCTATAAAATTAAAATTAAATTATATTTAGATACTTTGATCTCATATTTTAAAAATAAAAAATCAGTGGGAAGAAAGTTCAGTAAAAAGTTATTTATACTATTAAAACAAGCAATCAATAACTCTCTTTATTCTGTTTTCAAGTTTCTGTTAAGATATATAAATGAATTTCCATTTTGCGCTAAATCAAAAGTTGAGAAACTGTGAATAAAAATTGAAGGATTTTGTTGACTTTAAAGAAGGGATTAAAATTCAAGGTTTCAAAGTCTTGCTGACTTCTTTAGATGATTTTATATTGTCTTCACAGTTTTTACATTTCGTTTTCTGTTTCTAAATGTCGTTTAAGGGTAAATAAAATCCTGGATAACCCGAGGATAAAGTTTAGTGCTGTTTTGTAAAAAACCTTGGGAAACATAGCAGCTGATAGAACATCAGTCGACCGATCAGCAAAGCAGTTGTGGAACTGCGAATTTTCACTGGACCCACAGGGGAAACTCTGAGTTGGACATGTGTTCTATACATATATCCATTTTATCCACCGCAAACAAACGATACGTGAGAGACCGCGTGATTTAGTGTTGCAAGTAAAATAAAAACACCAGAAAAGTAAAATTGCAAATCTACAACCTCAAGCGACATCACCGCGGATAAAATCAAAATTATCGATTCAATTCAATTGAGTTGTGTGAAAATTTCTAACAATTTTAAATCACATAATTCATATCGGTTCGATTTAGCTCCGAATTTTTATATAAAATTTATTCCGCTGTATAAATTTTACTATTTTTTCTTTCTTTAAAATAATACTTCCTAAACATCAAAATCTTGGACTCTTAGGAGTGTAAGGCAATATTTAATATATCAAAGAATTAAAAACCTTCTACAACACGCTGCAAAAGTTGTATAAAACTTTTCAAGATATATGAAAACTTTGACATAAACACTTCATCCTCTAACTTCAAAAACTTTTAAAAAATGGTATAAAGCACTAGAAATCTAAAATTCTTAAAAATTAAAACATTCTGCCATGTTCAGTAGGCTTATTCTCCTTTTTTTAAAAATTCGTTAGCTCCCAATGGCGAATGCAAGATCTCAAAATCAAAAATTTTGAAAAAATACTTTTCTCACACAGCTTTCAAAGTAATATTTTTAAACTTCGGGAAATCAAACAGTTTGGCTCCAGAAATTAATTCATAATTTAAAAAATCCAAAATTTTGAAACAATACAAAATGGCGTCCAATTCAAAATTAAAAAAAAACTTCTTACAGTTTTCAATGAAATACTTTGAAACTTTGTAAAAATGAATTATGTATTTGGTTTCAGAAATAATGAACTATTTTTAATTTTAAATAAGCCACAGATTTTTCGTTTTTCCGTAATTATTTCCATAATAACAAATTCTGCCATTTGGAGCAAACAAATTAAAAAAAGTGAAAGTAAGGATCACTCTGATAATATACAAGAATTGCAATATAAAATATTAAATATATGTATAGAAGACATTGAAATGTCCTACAAGAGAGGAAAATTGTACAATTTTAGTTCAGTCATATTTCATAACGTAAAAGTGGAAGCTAGAAGGAAAGTAGACCTTGGATGAAATGGAAAATACTTACAGATTACAGAGTAGAGAAACATGTATCAATAGATACATACAATAGTACATTCTATCCTACATTGTACATTACTGCTGAAACAACAACTTGCCTCTCGGAAGTGTCTCTTTCAAGGTCGATCATGTCTTCCAATATTACGGAATTGGAGGCTGTAGTGCTCGTGGCAACGCTTGAGATAGCGATGATGGAGTTGACCTCAGGATGACAAGGATGGTCATGCGGCTGGTTGGATTGCGTGGAACCCCCCGGGGGCGGGGGTGGTCCGCTCCTAGGCCGGCATTTTGGAAAAAGTCGGTTTAAGTCCGCGTTCTCCAAAATCAGACTTGTCATCGCCTCTCGACAAGCATTTCTTCAAACATGGTCGTGTCCATTATCCTGAAACCAAAAACATGTATCACAAATATGCATTAAATTCGATTTCTTCATTTTACTCAACAAATATTAAATTTGGAATTTTTTCCCTTTGTAGAATAATCACTTTTTAACTAGAATTATGCGTACAGAGCAAGAAAATATCTAATTCAAATATTTTTTAAGTAAAATGTAAATATTCAATTTTGAAGTTAGATTTTGAATTCTTCGTTTTATGCAAAAAGTATCGAAATTAAATATTTTTTCGCTCCGTATGCAGTCTTATATTTGAAAAAAGATTAACGCTAAAGAGCGAAAAAATATTTATCTATAAATTTCGTTGAGTAAAATGGAGAATGGAATTTTGAGTTTAACACTTGGGTCCAACGCCCTTAAAGATTTCTTTGAAAATAGTGTCTACTTTATCTTTTATAAATTCTCTCTCCTCGTTTAATACAGAAAAAAAGCTATTCTCGAAAGAAATCAAGAGAAATTTTGCTTCAATTGAGTTGTCGTCGTGGATTGGGATAAAACTATCGAGGCATCACATAAGGGGTTGATAATTCGATTAAAATTCGCAACGTGGCGAAAGAAAAGTGCGCTCAGAGAGGAGTGAAGAAGGGTGGAAGTCGCGAAGTTAGAGTGGATTACTGTCTGACTGTTTCAACCCTTCTCAAACCACTGCACTGGCCCATCCCCTCAGACTCTCACTTTAGCCCCTTTGAAGAATGCAACACATATAAAGTGGCACTTGTAACGCGTTGACAGTGCGAGGTACAATTTTATACGGTGCATATCCCCTGCGGTCTACCGATTCTGGTGCAAACGTAATTCAGACACTAGTGCATTCTGAATATGTACCTACTCACTCCTCTCTGGAAAAAATCGATATTAAAGGCCATGCCTCTGAATCCTTTTTATTTTTTTCCCTTACATTCCATTCCACATAATCTTTTTCATTCCATTCCTGCCGCTCTTTGGAAAAATCATTACATTATAATTCAAATGCCAAGATGAAAACATTATATTAAATTTAAGTAAAAACATTAACAAAATTTTAAAAATAAATTACAGGGTTTTATATTCACCTTGTGGAATTATTTATTAATAATTTTATTATTAATTGAAGTCTGCCAATTATTTGGTTCAATTACCATGAAACTAGAAACAGTAAAATATGGATTTTTGGCTGGGAATTATCAAGAGAGTCATCTTTATGGGTCAGCGACAATATGTATATATACGGAAAACGTGTTATTACCCTGGATAATTACTGAAATGTAATTACAATTCAATCACGACACCGCAATGATTCTATAAGCTGCGGCGAACGATTATAACTTATTTCCGGCCACTCTCAGGACCGAGTCTAAAATATTTTCGTTGATCAGTTTGCAATCAACTTTCCATGATTAATTCTCTTAAGTTATGTAATAAACTTCCGATATTTCAGTCTATAAATGCAGAATCTTCCAATTATGAGAAGGAAGATAAAAATTTGAGAAGTCTTAATTAAAGAAAACCTTTTAATTTTTCAAGGTGACCAGAAGATTCAATTTTTCAATTTCCCTGACTTTCTCTGAACAAATATTCAATATAATGCTATTGAAATTTTTTTAAAATTTCATATAATATCACTTTAAATCTTTTGAAATTTAAAATCTCTTCAAATCACTTTGAAAAAATCAAAATTTCTTAAAATTCTTACAAGCTTTTGATGGCCACTTTGTTTTTAAAGCTTCCAAATAGAGGTATAGTAGTAAAATTTGAAAAACCCTCAATTAAATTTGTATTTACGAATTCTAAAATTACTCGAAATTAAAAAAACCCAATATTTTTCCCTCGATTTTTCCATAAAGCGATTTTGCCGAAATATTTCATTCAATCTGAGGCGAATAATCTATATGCAAATGTTGAGGCTTACGTTCTAGTCAATAATCTGTTGTAACGAATCAGAGTACAGCATTATACGATCAAATCTGGCAATCCGAAGATAAAGTCACTCAGTTTGTTCGAGAAACAACTTATTATCGACGCAGATAGTCGAGTTGGGAAAATTGCTGTTGTATATAAAATTTAATAAAAAAAAGCTTTAATATGCAATATCACATTATCAAAATATATTCATAGTTATTCTACCTAGCAACTACTCGACATGAATTTTATCTGGTCATTTCTCTTTCAGGCAATAAATCTACCTATTCTGCAATGCTGCAACAGAATACCTTTAATTAATAAGTTTTCTCTTCTCCAAATTATGTTAAGCTCTCTCCCTGTTTGTAAATTCTGTTCGATTATATGCTTCTTAATTTCTCAGAAAATTGAAATAGGAAAAAGACGATAATGAAGCTTCTTAATTACTTACTCCTTCCATTTTCCAAGTTACTAAATACTAATTGTTAAAGATAAAACTTTTCTTGGGGAAATACTTTTTCTCGATATTTCTAAAGAAGCGATACTTCATAGCATACAATGCCTTGTTTTCTAGCTCTTCTCGAACATTTTCAAAACTTTTTCAATCTTGCTCTTTTGTCCACGATACGAATAATAGGTTGGGGGAATTCTGTGGTAGAAAAAAAAAGAAAAAAGGAAAATAGAGAATACAGAAATGATATTGACGACATACTTCTGCACTCGTTACCCCGTTATTCACGTTGAATTCCGGTTGGCATTGCCTTGTAGTTCAGCTAGCTCTTTTGAATATTACTCTCTCTACTTTCTACATACATATTCTGACGTACAAGTTAAAAAAACACACTTAGGGTGTTGGTGCCAAGTTCTAATCTAAAAATTCGATTTCTTCATTTTACTTAACAAATATTAAATTTGAAATTTTTTCCCTCTGCAGAATTAATCAATTTTTAACTAGAATTATGCGCACAGAGCGAGAAAATATCTAGTTCAAATATTTTTTAAGTAAAATGAAAATATTTTATTTTAAAGTTAGATTTTGAATTCCTCGTTTTATACAAAAAGTATCGAAATTAAATATTTTTTCGCTCTGTATGCAGTCTTATATTTGAAAAAAGATTAGCGCTACAGAGCGAAAAAATATTTATCTATAATTTTCGTTAAGTAAAATGGAGAATGGAATTTTGAGCTTAACACTTGGGTCCAACGCCCTTAAGTCAAATTTTTAATAAAAACGAGATTTTCATTTTTAAAAAATGAATTCCATAATTCTTTTTCGGTATAAAATCGTTTTTGTTGATTTTCTACGTTCGAAGATAAACAGACTTAAGTGTCTTTTTAACTTGTACAGCAGTATTGTAGACTTCATAATGAACGAGTAATAAAGGCAGGCATCGCCGTTAAGCTGCCAAACGTCATAAAACTGCATCGAAAGCTGCTGGGTCTTGTTTTCATATCAAGTTTCATAAATTTCATGAGCTCGAAATACATTCACGGTTATGATACTTTAACCTAGTACAAAATTTGCATTCTTCATCTACATACGATTACCCCAAGTATCGTCAAGCCAAACGAAGAATTTACATTATTTCTTGCAATTTTTGAATCGATCACAAAATTCAATTATTTATACTGTGATTATGAAAAACGATTCTATTTCATATTAAAGATTGAAGGGCATCCCCACCTCACTCTTGTCACTCATCTTCACTTTTTGACGAATTCATCTTCCCTTCTTTTCTCTTTCAAGTGGCATCGTCATGTCTAAACGACCCCTTGAATTTCATCAGTCTTATAACTCTATGGGGCTGCATTTTTTCATTTCGTCATAGTAATATGCATCATGTATCTACTTTTTTATTTTCTTCTACCTATGCACAATAAACGAGGAAAAAGCTTTCGCGTTATTTGAGATGGTTTTTAATATCCAAAAGAAATACAAAAATTTTAAACTAGTTAAATTTTAAACTAATTTTAAACTAATTTACATTTTATTTAATTTTAAATCAGAATTGCAAATTCTTGAAGAAAAAAATAAAATAAAATAAATTTAAAAAAAACGTTTAGACATTTCTAAATTTATTTACAACTCAGAAAATCCTGTAGGTCTGTTTTAATTTGTACAATAGTTTCATGCGAATGTAGCTCGCATTCTGTTGTGGACGAAATTTAAATACCGTTGGCTTAAAAGAAAATTCCAGTATCAAGTGCATAATTGTAACGGGTTCTTTCATAACAATAACTCATGTGGGTCTACATGATCCTCTTTAAACCATCGCTTTGTTTAAAAAATCTATATTCTTCAGCGAATTCCGAAAAAAATTAAAGACAGGAAATTTTATTATTTTTCTGCATCCTAATCATCCTAACTAACAATAAGAGTGTTGCAAGTGAGGTACTGAGGTTTCGTCGGCAGGCTGACGTTGGCGTGTGCAAACATTTATAGCATCGATTGGCGCAATTGGTGGAAGCTCGGGGCCATTTTTTTTTTTTTCTTTTCAGCGAATTGGGGATTGCAGTCGATTGTTGATGACGAATGACATTCGATGCCCCGTCCAGAGCAGGGAAGAGTACTCTGCGACTCTGGTACTCAAAATGTGCCGATTGTATCTGTTGGTGCCAGTGACCCCCTATTGATTCCACGCTCAGTGAAGCACAGACCAGGCTCTCACCACCTCACCCTCATCCTCACCTTCAACTCGCTCCCGTCCACCTCACAGTGGACGTTTGTGCTTGCTCACCGCACGACGCCAGAGTCAGCTAGGCGAAAATAATTCCTCTCTAATAAAGGTGTAAAATGCCACATACTTCTGTTCCTTGTGTATGGGAATCACCTAAAACCATCCCTCAAATACCCTCGCTTTGGTGGACACTACAGAGATTATAGATACTAAAGGGTTGCATAGCCAGCTCGAATAGTAGCGATATCGCGTGCAGGTTTATTCTTCACAACAAAAAATATTTACGCGAACAGATTCAGGTGGAAATTTTAGTATGAATAGGTATATACTATTTCAGTAGCAAGTTCATACTAATTCAGATTCAGAGAGTGAGGTTACTGCTAATTATGCCAGAGTAACTCCGATTAAGAGGAATATCATATAATAGTATAATAAAATATTACCCTAGGTCGCACATTTATCGAATGGAGCTTTCCAATTTTTGAAAATGCATTCTCGTATACTAAGAAGATATAGAACGTGTCCTTGTTTAATCTCCCATAATATTTTCAAGCTATTTTGAATGATTGAGAATTTCAAGGGATTTATAGGATTTCATAATATTTTAAGTGATTTTAAGAAAACTTAAGGGATTTTAAAGAAATTTGAGATTTGACGGGATTTCAAAAAAATTAGATGGATTTAAAGAGATTTTACATGATTTTAAATAATTTTAAGGGTTTCCAAGGGACTTCAACTGATATTAGAGGTTCTAGGGGATTTTAAGGATTTTCAACAATTTAAAGGAATTTCTAAGAGACTTTAAAGGATTTTAAGCGATTTAAAAAAATTACTAGAAATTTGAAAAGATTTAGAAGGATTTTAAGAGATTTTATAATAATATGATTTAAAAAATTTCAAGGAATTTCAAGAGGTTTTAAATGATTTTAAGGGCCTTTGACCCAAGTGTTAAACTCAAAATTCCATTTTCTATTTTACTCAATGAAAATTATAGATAAATATTTTTTCGCTCTGTAGCGTTAATCTCTTTTCAAATATAAGACTGCATACAGAGCGAAAAATTATTTAATTTCGATACTTTTTGCATAAAACGAATAATACAAAATCTAACTTCAAAATTGAATATTTTAATTTTACTTTAAAAATATTTCAATTAGATATTTTCTCGCTCTGTACACGTAATTCTAGTTAAAAATTGATTAATTCTACAGAGGGAAAAAATTTCAAATTTAATATTTGTTGAGTAAAATGAAGAAATCGAATTTTTAGATTAAAACTTGGCTTCAGCAGCCTTAAAGAGATTGTAAGTGATTTGGAAGAGCTTCTAAAGTATTTGAATAGATTTTTAGTGACTTCAGTGAGTTTCAAGAAATTTGAAGAGATATTAAGAGATTTAAAAGAATTTGAATTATTTCTTAAGAATTGAGAAGAGATTAACTATTTTTAAGAAATTTCACATAAAATTCAAAGATTTCAAGAAAATTTAAGTATATTTAAGGAATTTTGAAAAGAATGAAGATTTTAATCGAGGGGTTGACAATTCGTGAAATCAGGTGTGTACTGGCACTAAAATCTTCTGAATTCTTCTGCAATATCCGAAATTTTCTGAAATATCTGAAGTCACTTAAAGTCACTTGGAGTGAAATTTCTTGAAATTCTCCTGAAACTGAAGACACTTGATGTCATTTGAATTCACCTAGAGGCACTTAAATTCTCCTAAAGTCTCCTGAATCTAGAATGACCAGATCATCTCATCCAAAAAATATGACATTTCGATTTCTAAAAAAAAGAAAGATAATATATAGAAAACGAAATTAAAATAATTATCTGAAGAAATAAATAATAGAAAATCACTGCAAGAAGTGGATGTGAGCCTTTTTTCAATTTACTATGAATAGAATTGTCTTTGAGGTGGCTTCTTTTGAAAAAAGTTTTCATTCTCATGCTGTCGTATGTAGTTCGAAGTACAAAGATTTGAAAGAAAATGTATAAGCTACGAAAGGAAAGGTGAAAATGGAGGAGTTGTTTTCCAGTTTTTGATCATTGAAATGCGTCTTGGGCGAATGTTGGTGAAACACGAAAACAAGAAGTATTATTCGAGCTTGGTCAAGAGGATAGACTATTTTTCCCGACTCCCTCGCTATTGTTAATGCAGAGTGTAAAGTCAGCTGTTCTAGCCATTTTTCTTCTTGACGTTGCACTGCCACCGAAGAGAATTGTTGAACCAAAACATATTTCACTCCGCTCTACATTCCCGCGTCGACAATGAACTATGAGAAACAAAAGGCCTCATAAAGTGTCTTATTTTTGGTCCAGACAAGTGTTTTCCTTGGGCTTTTATATCCGCTCATGCCCTACTGTAACTTATTATTATATTTTTAACGAATGACTAATGATGCGGAACTATATTAGGAAATGTAACTAAATTCCAAAACAATGCTAAATTAAAGTAAATGAAGAGTAGAACAAAAAGCGAATTGAAATATGAATATTCAAAAAATTGCTGAAATATATTCTCTCTCAAAAAAGTCTCTGCGTTAAAAATCGAATTTCGAGAATTTAATTTACTTTGTGGCGCAGGTCTCTCAGTGAATTATAATGAGAATAATCACAAAGAGAAAAAATACAGATACCACAAATGTGGTGGGCAGCTAACACGTGTTTAATAGCACCGGTACCACAATTGCATTAAAATTAACTGGTTCGAGGTGGAACTGCCGCCAATGCATTTTTTAGGAAGAAAAAATTTTTAATTCGTTTATTACACTGTCCAAGTACCTTTGTCCTAAATTATAATAATAGAAGAAATCGAGTAATAATCCCCAATTGAATTTATCAAAAAAGGTTACACCGTTTTAAGCTTTTAAATTTCGGACAAAAACCTTTTTAACTTCACTTATATTTTCCCTGGCTTTACGAATTACGAAAATAGAATTTAATACCAATTTGCTCGAAAATTTAATTTAACTCTGACATTTGGTTAAAGGTCAAATGAAATATTGTTATTTAAATAGAAGCTTGTAATAAAGCTACCATAGAATCCGAAAAACATTGAACATCAAGAGCCTTTTAATAAAATCTTCCTTTATATTTTTGCTCCTCTCTACAATCTCAACTCGTATTTTATTTTTCCTGAATGCTTCCCTATTGGCTGTTCAATTTAATTATCAAACAGTTTACACTTTAATCAATTTTTTAGCTGAACTACGTCGGATTCTGTCAGACTTCTTTGTTCGGAATCGGAATATAATCACATTAAGCGATAGGAGAATTTCAAATAAATTTAACGAAGTTTCTCGTCTCTGAGTTTAGAATGTCCCTTTTCCCTTAGCATTAATATTTTCGAGACTAGTCAAAATATTGCAAAAATTGTAAATTGTAATCAATGTATAAATGATAAAGTTTGTTAAAATCGGATTTCCGTTTATAGAAAATCGCAATAAACATTGGAAACGGTCAACTTGCGGATGGGGATAGTTAATGCTTATCGTGTCATTTTTTGCAACAAATAGTGAATAAGTGTTTGGTCATTATGAAGGTAACAAGCTTTTAGTTTAAAAGCAAATTAACTCACTTTTCTTCCTTCTGTCAACAGTTCCGGCTTTAATTCGAGTTTAACTCTTCCAAGGATCCCGAAAATAACGTTGAAAACTCATTTTACAGGAAGTATTCACTCTCAGGTTTTAGCTGACGAATTAAATCAACCTCTCAATCAAAATCTTCTGAAACACTATTAAAAAAAAATTAAATTTAGAAAAAATATTCTTATTCAATTTTGTATATTAAATATTTTTGAAAAGTGCAAATTATGTGCTTTGCTTTAAATATATATTATTAAGTGCTCATAACTCATAAGTCAGTTACATAAAGGAAACAATTCATGCGTATAAAGATTTTTGTGATTTGAGAAATATCTGATTTAGATTTTTCGTGTGTCACAGTAATAAAAACAATTTTGAGTAAATAAGATAACGTTTTCCTGAACATGCTAAAAAGTATATCTTCTTTCCCAATAACCCATTAATCATCTAAAAACATTGTCTAAAAATATCATAGCTAGCATGTCTACAGTGATTTATCAATCGATAGAGTCAGCACTATTTCAAGGGATAATGATGGGATATGACGATGCTAGTTTTACATTGCAGATACAAAAATGCAATCTCAATTCTTCCGCGAATCGCGAATATCGATAGCCCGATGTCTCTTTTTTCTCTCCTGTTCTGGCGATATTGATGCAAAAAGTACTGAGCCCGAAAATATATATATCTGATATCAAATATTTACGTCTGAAAAGACTCGTCAAATAGTTTTCTTTACGTTCCAAAATTCCACTCTGTTGGTTTGAAATATTCCACCCAGCAAAAAGACTTAAGAATTTTTAATTATTATCATCTCTTTGAGTTCTCTTTTATGCTCGAGAGCAAACGCATAATATATTTTTAAGCTTTGAGACACAATTAAACCAGTACTTATGTAAAAATTTCTCATTTGAAAAATAAATGAAAACGTATTATACGTATATTACGCTGAGAAAAATCTGGATTTATATCGCAAGGTTTCGAAAAGAACTAGCAGAAAAACTTGACATTTCAATGAAAAAGGGGACTTTATTTGGATTTAGCTTTTGATTTTTAATCTTTAATTCAAAGAGATTTGCTTCCCGGTTTAAAACAACCAAGCTGAGATAATACGGCGTGAAGTTTGAAGCTAATGAGTCTTAAAGCAAGGAATTTTTCATTTAGATGTTTACAACCCTTGTTTTAAATTCTTGTAACTTTTTAGGGTTTCTTTATGTTTCGCCTTTTTATATTTATGTACTGGATTTTATTATATACTAGCAGAAATTTACCTGTCCTTAACCGAGATTTTAAGAAATTTCAAAGGATGTTAAAGAATTTCAAAAGATTTTAAGGGATTAACCCACATTTACAACATTTTTCTGGAGAGATAAAAAACGTTATGTAAAATCTAATTTTTAATTAAAAAAAAAAAAAGAAAAGTCCACTCAGGGGATATTTTAGTGCTGAACAAAGGCCAAAAAAATGGACTAGAAAAAGTCAACCAGTTCCGAGGAATTACATGAGCTAGAAATGAACGCGTTTTCTTTACTTTGGACGTTAATTAAAAAGAGATTTTTGGTATAAATAAAAAAACTGAGAAAAGTTTTGTAGACCATTAGTTTTTGAAAAGAGAGTAAAGAAATTTAATTGAAAAGTCATTATGTTTTGAAAAAATGATATTCAAACATTTTTTTTTTTGAGGACAAAATTGTTGATCATTTTTCAAAATTATATCGCTAAAACACTGTATAGTTTATTTTATTACAAAAAAAGACTTGGAACATTTTATAATTAATGAAATATTAATAATTAATTAAAGTTTAATTAAAATTAAAGGAAATAACTATTAATAATATCATTTTCGGAAAAATGTGGGTTAATCCCTTATAACATGTCACCCTTCATTTATTATTCACAAAAATAGAATAAATATATGAGATATTAATCTAGGTTCGCAAAAATTTAAAAAGGCCAGGAACCATGTAATATAAAAGGTAGATCTATGGTCACAATAGTAATAACTTTGGGTTTATAAAGCAGGGCAATAATTCTGAAATGCTAGTCAAGCATGAGGATTGACTTTTCGTATCCGCGGATTAAAAATGTACTCAGCATAAAGTCCCCACCGTAATACCAATAAATTGCTTTCACCCCAGTCTGGCAATACTTCCGGTACTCTTCCCGTACATCGGCCAAACACGTACGTTTGCAATTACATTCTCGCTCTTTTATTACGGGAAGTAATCACTCAAGTCGTATATGTACGTGTTTTAAACCGATATATAACATATATTCTAGAGGGAAAATACACTTTATTTACGTGATGCAGATGAGATAGCAACTTGAAATCCTACCAGGCTTTTAAGGGGTTGTTGTCTCCACCCTCGAAAAAAATCGATTTTTACACTTTGATTTCGTATTCTGATAGTCCACGATGATTCCTATTGTTCTATCTCTATAATGCTTCGAGCCCTTGAGTTAAAAACTCATAAAATCGACGTAAAAAAAAAATGTACCAAAAGTTTTGAACGTTCAAATGAACGAAATATTTTTTCTCAATTCTATTTTATCCAGAAATGTTATTTCAACTAAAAATAACCATAGATATTTTAAGCGTCTTCCATATTCTTCCATAAAAAATTATTGTTAATGAAAATGACCTAATGTTTTAATACTGTTTATAGTTTAAAATACAATCAATACCAAAATTCGTTTATTTGAACGTTCAGAACTTAAACCACTTAAAAAAATCTAGAATGTGTAACTGAAGAAATTTAGGTCTTAGGGTTTCATCTCTTGAACTAATGTTCTGTAAGTTATGATTTCCGAACCACAGGCGTTACAGCTTTCAAAATGTTGTATAGAAATCAATTTTTACAGCTTATTTTATGGGAACAGGGATGTAAAACTTGTATATGCCGAGAGATAAATGAAAACACTTTTTTATGAATTTAAAATAAAATTCGTGCTTGGAAAAATTTCTTTGTAAGAGATTAATTTTTTTTTTTTTCATTCTGCTTTAAAACTTTTCGTTGTCACAGTTAATTGTTCTAAATGTCATTATGTAGCTTAATAGTTGTTCTAGGGCGACATATAAGCCATAGGCAATGTAAAATATGCTCTAAACCTGTTTTACATGTCATAAACCCGATTTTTGAAATCTTTTTATGAATTTGCGTTATTTATAATTTAAATACTAATTTTCTATTCCATTTTCGGGATCGGATCATGTGACAGTCGCAGAGGTGTAATGTTACTTGCGGATCACATGATCCAGACCCCATTGTCCTTTTTACTCTGAAAAACAACACAGAATCCATAGAGAATAACGAAACCGAGGGAAAAGAATAATAAATAAGTTTCGTTCGTTCGTTTTCATTCAGCTCGGGATTCCATTTCCTGGAATTCGTTTTAGAATTTTAAAACAAAAAATTTATTCGTTATGAGTTTGATTTTTTTAATTCCAATATTGAATTCCAATTTTCCAATCTAAAATTTAATTTTTAAACAATTTTCAATTTGCCGAAAAAAGGGAATCTATTATCTATTCAAATAAAAATGTGCCGAATCAGTATGTCTGAGACAAAACAGAATCGTTGAGTCATTTCTCTTTAAATCCTCTCTTACGTCAGGATTTGAGGAAATATATTCCACACTTGAGGGTGAAATGTCGCCTTAATAGAGAAGAAAGACTATCAAGTTACTTTTTGAACTCGTACGTTTATGATAATTTGAACTTCGAACTTTATACGATGCAAATAGGAATTCGAATTATTGAAAGAAAACTTTTAGAGTGAAATTGAAGATGCTACACTTTCACAACTATAAGTCTTTTCGCAATATCGATTTAAAGAAGAGACAGCATTCTATTTCCGGACGAATCTCATTATTCTAAACTTCTGAAGTCGAAACAGTAAATTCTAAATACTAATCCGTTCTAATTAAAAGTGAAACAGGTCAAGTTCCTAGAATCATCTTCAAATTACTTTAAATTCCACGACAATATTTAAAATCTTATAAAACCTCATAAAATCCTTTAAAATCTCATAAATTCTTTGAAATATTTGAAAATTCCATCATGAATATTAAAATTCCTTAAAATACGTAAAAATCTCTTAAAATGTTTATAAACCTCTTAAAATTCCTTGAAATTTTTCAAAATCTTTTGAAAGTCATAAAAGTCTAGTGAAATCATTTTAAATTCAATAAAGAACTTTAAAGTCCCCTAAAATCTAAAAAATATTCCTAGAAACACCTCGAAATCCTTTAGAGGCATATGGTAATTGCTACATACCTTTCAAATATACTGAAATTTCTTAAAATCCCACGAAATTTTTTAAATATCACAAAAATCTCTTGTAATCCCTTAAAATGTTTGACAATTTTTTTAAATCATCCGAAACTTGTAGAATCTCAAAGAATGCCTGAAAATTCTTTATAATCCCTCGTAATCCATGAGAATCTTCTAAAATCTGTTAAATAAACTATAATTTATTATTATTATTTTTATTTTTATTATTATTTTAGCTACTCGTATTTCCATGAAAAAATTTTTTTCACTGAAAAGTGGCCACCCTGGTTTATTTAATATAAACATTAGATGCATTTTAAAGCATTCTGTATAATAAGCAGTAATAATTTCATAAGGCTGACCGATTTGACGAAAGTGGGTAAACAGAGAGTTGTTAAATGGTTAAATATTCCCTTTATTCTGGAACTTCGCTCTCAGCACATCTTATTTCGATTATCAAATTAAAAACTGGTTTTGTGAAAAGAATTCTTCAGAGACTTTCCAAATGTTCAATATGCAAATTCCAAAATGTAAAACACTTTGCAGAAGAGTTTATGAAGACTATGAAAAATTTAAATTTCACTTTCTGTGAAGTCCTCTTTTCATAAAGTTGAAAGCAATTTTTTACGGGTCAGTTATAAATCTTGCCACTTTTGGTTGCAATAAACATCCCTCATGTGTGTACTGTCAAAAGAAAGAACAGAAAGCAATTTTGTATGCCGTGTGCTTTGTGAACCATATATAATCGAGCTTTATTAATGCGTTGATTGAATTTTCCATAACGCATGACAGATAAATTTAGTGATGTTAATCGAACGGGATATGAAAAGTGACTCCTACAAATCATTCTTCTCTCTGATTAACAAGGTAATCGATTCATCGATTTATAAGTCAAGTCTAATTTAAACCTAATTTTGTAATTTGGCAGCCAAAAATTTGTAAAGTCGAAAATAAAAGACAATTAATAAACTGCTTTTTATAATTTTTAGAACTACCTTAAAAATAGGATAAATTTTAAAATGAAAAGTCTTTTTAATTATCTATACAAGAATTTTTAAAAAACTGAAGATGAAAGGAACTTGATGAATTCCTTTTTCCAGTTTAGGAATTTAATTCAACTCTACCTATTGTACGCAGAGTTTCAGTTAAAGGGAGAAGCATGATTGGGAAGTTTTCTAGATTATATTTCCAAGAGTTTTAATAAAAACTTATAAAGTTTTTCAGAAGAATTTTTAGCCGTCACATTTTCACAAAGGAAGAAGAAAGTGGCAGTGCTAAAATGTATTGCACCTTAAAACACGTGATATTAGACGTAAGGAGTGACATAAGAAGAAAATTTAATCCTCCAAAGGCAGCTTGAAAGCTCCATTTCTAAATTATGCACAGCATCAAATATGAACATCATGAGACTCAAAAGTGCATTTTATTCTATTATGATCGCATAAAGTTAATAAAAGCTTTTTCCGTTTTCTTTAAGCTTTAAATTATCTGTATCAAATATCAGGAATCTGTATAAAAAATATTCATGTCGCAAATTTTTATTCAGACAATTTACGACCGATGGGAAGATAAATTTAATTGAAAAATATTTCTCTGGTAAAAAAATTTGTTCATTAAATTATCGTTCTACTAATAACTCCAGGATCTGGTTGGTTGTAATAAAATTTTTAATGGAAACTGGATTTGGATTTGTTCAACTTCGAATGCTTGAAGTTTTCGCGAGAAAAATGAATATAGTACCTAAAAATAAAAATGGGTACAGTTTTCCCTGAATAATCTGATTTTGTAGAATTAATTTATTTTGTAATTGAATGCTTTTAAAGTTTATCTTGAAACTATCGATTGTCAATAGCCTCCTGTCTATATGTTTATCAAAACTCATTCTCAAATTCCCTTCGCAAATGGAGTGAATATCAATTACAGCCACTGAAAAAAAATAATTATAGAAACGCGAAATCAGAGTGAAATTCAATGATTGAATCACCTTTCCAATTTTATTTATGGAACTCTTGAAGCTTCAATTCTATGATGTGGATTTGAACCTCAGGAAAGGTGAAATTCTTAGCACCGTATCAGACCTGAATTCTCTTATCAAGAATTCTGAAAGGAGAAAACTGAAACAGTTTCGAATCCAGAAATAGGCCACGAAAGGTGGAATTCTCATTGTGACACCTGTTTAGTGTAATAGAGTGTGGAAAGGAGATTAATGGAGAATGAGACTCGACTCTAAGAGGAATTACTTTAAAGAGAAATCTCTCTGAATTTAAGCATTGAAATATAAAGCTGATAATTTTCTACTTTTATTTCTAGAATCTTTTCTCATTTCAGAAGGGAAATAGAAGTTTCAAACTGGATGATAAAGTGATAGAAGATCCACATCGATAGGTTCTTTGAATAATAGAATATATGGCTAAAATATGCCATTGGGATAAAATATTCTATTGGAATAAAATGGTTCAATAGGCAATGGTTCATATTTCCACTGAATTTAAATATTCCATAATGTAAATGTTTAATCAATTGTAACCAATCATTCATGTTTAACAATTCTGAACTTAACGACAGAATAAATGTATGGATCACTTTGATACAGTAGGGATGAGAAGAGTGGTTGATCAACACTGTTCAGTCAAAGTGCCGACCTCGAGTATGTACACTACACACACACACATTACACAAGCCACGACCGACTAACGCAAAATTGACCTATTTCTAATAATTTTCTAAACTCTAACTTTAAACCAAGTTTGTTTTTTAATTAATTTATTTATTTCCCTTCGTCAATGTAGAATTTCAGATTGAACTAATTAAAATCGTCAGCGTTGACAAATTTAAAAGCCCTTTGATAGAATCAGTACAATTTTCCCTTTTGCAAGTTTAATTAGATGCTCTATGTAAAGAATAATTTAATTACGACTACTTTTTGAACTCAATCAATGTAGAAATGTTTCAAGGCAGCAAATAATTTTGCTAACCCGGCAAAGATTTCGCAACTTCGACAAATTAACTTCCCTCCTGAGAAACTTTTTCGTGTCTGAAAGATAACTTTCGATCAAATTCTGAACCTGAGAACCGAGCGGAGAAACGTTTTTATCCAAAGGCCATCGGCGTTCGTTCTTGCGATAATCAACTTCCCCTTTCTTCATGTAGGCTTCTTTAGTAAGGTTTTGATTAAAGAAGTATGAGGATATGCAAATATCTAGATAGGTGTTGGTTGAGGTAACATGCTTCATGGGGAAATGGACATACTGAAATTAGGGTCCTTCCGAAAACATATCGTGACCAATACATATAAGAGACTTTATCAAGCGACTTCAAGTCTGACATAAATCCATAATAACCCAGATTTGAAACGTGATTCTTTTTGCAAGCATACAGGGGTTCTTTGCTGTATTTCAGACATGAAAAATCGAAGAAAATGAGATATTTTTTGACGAGTAGGTACTAAACTTCTGAGATCGGTGTGTAGTCACCATCAAATCATCACCTTATCATAAAAAGAAATTGAGATTATATCGAAAATAAATTCTCGTTATTTCGAAATCTGAAGCCTCATCCTCTCTTCACCTATTAATTGGATTTGTATTTGCTACCTAGCTGTAGTTTAGAAACGCTGCCAACTGCGGATTGAAGGATTTTCAAGGGATTTCACAGAATTTCAGAAATGTTAAGACATCCTCGAAGGTTTCAAGAAATTTTAAGTGATTTCAAGGAATTTTAAAATATTTTTTAAAAAAATTCAAAATAGTTTCAAGATTTTCAATTAATTGCAAAATTTTTTTAAGTTTCTCCATCCCAGTGAAATTTATCTCTATTTTTAAACAATTTTAACATTTGTTTTAGTTGCTTTCATAGAACTTTAAACAATTACAATTTGAAATAACGATATTCCGTTAGTTTTTTTAATGACATAGAAGAATAATATTAAATAATATTATCTTTGTTGATATTCTATTCTTTTTAAATTTTCCTCAATATTGTTTAAATATTCATTTTATATTGTGAAAAAATTCTCTCTAGCCCTGCTGGGAAACGAAGTCGAATTTTTTCACAACATAAAATCAATATTTAAAAAATATTGATAAAAATGCAAATTTGCTTCCTGTAAGCAAACATGATTTGCTTCCTCATAGAGGAAGCATTAAGTATTCTTTACATCAACATTAAATTTTGATTATTTAAGAAGTTATATTCGAAAAATTCATTTGCGAAAATTACAATAAAGCACAACTTTCTTATTTTTCAATGAAATGCATTAATCTTATAGGTCAATCGATTCTTCTCGACGCAAGGAACCTTTATTTTCCTTACGCCAGCTTCGAATTTTGAATATTTGAGAAGTTATAGTTGAAAAACTAATTTTTTAAAATTAAAAAGAACCATAACTTTGTTATTTTTCAATGAAATGGCTGAAACAGTTTCTTTTTGCAGAAAAAAAACAGAGCTTGGAAATTTGAAGTGATGTACCCCTCGACTCATCCAGTTTTTTTTCGCACTTGTTTCGGGAAAGGACAGAACACACACTCGAGGATGTCTAGCACTCCTCATCTCCGAGCGAAAAACCCTTCCGTATCGTGGTTCGTGCGCAGTAGCTTTCATGATTTTCGGTAACTTTTTACCACTTCGATCTTGAGGAAAGTTCCACTATGCACTGCGGGTACATATCAACACCTTTCGTCGCCATTAGTTCACCTTTAGTCGCCAATGTAGACCTACTTAAGCAAACTTGATAAAAAAAAGTCTATTCCAAAAAAACATTCATGGAAGATTTTCACAAGAAGATAACAAGTCCCTCTGGACAACATATCCCTCTGAATAACATGTCCCTCTGGATAACATATCCTTTTGTCTTACACATGGTTCCAAACCCCCACGTTGCAAACTTTTAAAGAGCCCAAGTGTCACGTATTGAATTCACCCTCATGAATCACCTACGAAATTTTTCAAGCGTATAAGGTTTACACATGAGTCACCTACAACTGGGAGAACTAATGAAATGAAAATCTAATAACTGCATAAGTATATTTGAAAAAAAAATGAGAATAATTTATAATTCAAGAGGCATAACTAAAAAGCAAACAAATGATGATGAATTGAAGGATTTAGAACGAGAATTTAAAGAAGGATTGAGAAGAGACTAATGGTCAAAGGGGATAAAAGCGATGGTTGTATCTGCAGGCGCAGCATGTCCCCTCACGACTCAAGAAAGGGAATCGATCCAACACGTTAATGTATCCCTCGACATTGGAAAGCATCGTGAAATTGTGGTTCGTTGATTTAGAAAAAAATGGAGATTGAGTTTATTAATTTACCTTTTCGACCTGCACTCAAGACATACGCCGGTAACTGGTTTTAAGGCACAAAAGCACCGAATTGGGAGGACTTAGGCGCCTCGATAATCGGGAGGTCCGGACACAAAACACGGATCTTCGAAGGGTGGCCGGTCACTGACAGCGAAAAGTACGAAACAGATGGCGCTGGCGGTTGTACACTACCCCTAGCGAGTTGCAACCCCTCCTCGAGGCCAGTGGTGTAAACCCTGCTGGGAAGAAAGAAGGTGCTTTTGAAAATAGAGGGTGCTTGCTTGAATAATTAAGAAGCCTTCTTCGGGCCTATGATCAATATTTTTCCTAACCAGAAATAAGAAAAAGGCTCGGTCAAGGTTGAAGTGATTATTTCTCAAGGGGATGTTTAGAAGGGGTTATTAGGTTGCTTTATGGAACTTGTTAGGGATCTTTGGAGGTTACTCTCTTTCGAGGTGGTGAGGTAGGAAAGTGGCGAGTACGACACTGGCTACAAGCATTGTATGTGGTATAATGCGACTCTGAAATTCAAGTAACTAAGTTACACTGCTTTGTCTGAAAACAAAACCGATGCGATAGATAGAAGAGAAACGAGGTTGATGGTGGATTTGAATCGAGAATGTTTGTTCTCATTTTTAAAGTCTGTGGAAATTTAATTCAGCAGTTTAACTTTGAGATTATGGAGTATTTGTTTAAGTTGGGAGGAATTTTGAGATAGATAGTATACTTAAGGAATGGTGATTTTTCCAATGGAGTGAGTTTGCTGATTCGAATTGTTTGAACAATATTGGCAGTCCAATCATTATCCATGTCCTAAAATTAAATATTTTTTTTAGATATTTTGTATTGTTTACAAGGTATTGATAAGCATAACAGAGATGAACATGAATAAATTATGTAAGGTACTGATGACGTCGTTAATTACGCAACCTAATTATTCCCATTGCTATTATATATTAAACTAACCAGATTAATTGTGCTCTACAGTACACGATAAATATTTCGTTGTCAAATAATAGTATACAAAAATATCTACATATCAGTTGTTACAATGGCTGAGAAATTTCCTCAAACTGAAAAAGGTAGCTGTAAGTGAATTTAGAAATATAATAGCAAATGTGGGTTTATTTATGTAGAATATATGCACTAGTTTTGTTGATAAATATTATTAGTACATCAAGTTGTGGATGAGTAGAGATTGAATAACAGGAATAGCTCTTTATCATAGGTCGTTGAATTTATGTCCTCCCTAATATACTGATTAATTATTAAACCTATACCAGGTCTTTATATACAATTAAAGTGAAATATATACGCCAACATTTGCAGACTATGCAATAATTGACGAGAATTACTAAATAATGCTCTATAAAGCAAATAAATTAATTGCCAATAATATTGATTTATGAATAATGTATATTATGTAACTTTTTTTAATTATTCAAGAAATATAAAGTCAGAGTAATTATTGAGCGTAAAATGGGTTTTTATAATAATAAAATTTTCAGATTTTAGAAATTCCAAATATGACTTCGATATGAAAAAATTTACATATATTGCTCGACCCTTCTGAGGAAACATTGAGGACAAAATATACTGTTTTGTGCCCTCGTATATCTATATGGATATGAACATTGCAGATCGAACGTTAGGATTTCCTGGTATGAAGAGGAAAACATAAAAAGCATCATATCAGTAAAAGAATTACGATCTATCCTTAGAATATTTTACCTTCCAGTTGGTTCCTTTCTCGTTATAGTACAATGGAGGCATTATTTATGTAAAAGTAAACTTTTATATTATGACTCTTTGCTTGTAAAAACGTTTTAAATAAATATTTTATTATTAGTTTCATTATTATTTCCTTTTGAAACTAAATTTCTTCTTAGAATTGAACAATATCTTGTTCTGTTAAATCTTACAATAATGACAACAATAACACTACTATATAATATATATATATATATATATATATATATATATATATATAATCATTATTTTGAATGTTTGAATAAAGGCGAATACATAAAGTTTTTTTTTACCTTCAAACTTCAATTTTTCAAGGAATGAGGTACTAAAATTTGTATCTACTTAAACAACATTCCAGATAAAACGAATACTTATTATTTCAAAAGTAAACAATGGATATCTAAATGATAATTCAAACAGCAAATAAAAATAATTTTTTCGGTTTTGTTCATTTTTTACCGGGCTCCTAACCTAGGATTTTCCTTATAGTTGAAAAGCAATTATAAACAATTTTCTTGATATACACAGTTTTCTTAAAAAACTCTGTATTTGAACATGATAAAACTATCGTTTTTAGAGCAACCGAAACGTTCTTGGAATAAAAACAAATGACAAAAATTTTTACCTGAAAATTTCCTTTCATGGGGCGAAAAACAATCAACACATGATTACGACGTATTGAGAAATCCGAGAAAACTAAACACCACGTTGATTTTAAAACTTGATAAATAAAATAGAGTTGTTAAGCAAATCTCGAATGGATTTTTACCGAAAATCAACCAACATTAATCATTTTCTTGACGATTTTCGCGATTTTCCATCAAGGGATGGAGATGACGATAACGGACATTTTTAGAATTGATTGGCGGTACAACCTAATGGTTGGTCCCGGAACTAAAAACTCAGGGTTGCAATATTTTCTGGGGAAATATAGGGACTTAATTAAGTTCCCTAGACAGGCTTGTACAGGCTTGCCACGACTACGGAGTAAAAGTTAAACGTCATTCAACATTCATGAACATTCAACATCAGTTTCCAACGTAAACAATCATTCTTTGTTTCATCGATTTTATTGAACTCTGAGTAAGTTTTCTACAAAATTATATATAAAGAAACTCAAATATTTCTGTTATTCATACATGATAAATTAAAAATATCCGTCTGCTTAGAATTTATCCTTTTTGGAGTGTTTTGACGCTTTAAGAAAGTTTCGTTTTTTTCGTGTTTTGCTGTTAATTAAAGTCTTATAGGTGCAATAAGTTGATGTAAAATTCGAAAAGGAGTTGTAATTTCGTTATATAATAATTTAATAATCCAGTGTTAATTCAGATGTCTATAATAATTTAGGCTCCAATCCTAACCTATTTTTGTCGTACATAAATTAATAGTTTTTTTAATTAGTTCGTATATTCTCCTCAATGTTTTTGTGAAGTATACAATATTTTTCTCTTTTTTTTTTTTATTTTAATTCATTTTATAGATTTTATATACTATTTTTGTAGTAGAGCTAGGTATCCTCCGAATATGAATTATCAAAGAAACGAACACCAAGTTTCTTCATTATTGAAAAGCATTACTAAATTAAGAATCTTTAATTGAAAAATATGGGTTGAAAAATATGTCAATTTTTTTTCAGATTATTAATCATGGTGTGCGAAAAGTGCGAAGCGAAATTGGGCAAGGTCATCACTCCGGATCCTTGGAAAGCAGGAGCTCGAAACACAACAGAAAATGGTGGTCGAAAAACGAATGAAAATAAGGCCCTTACAGCAAAAAAGGGTCGTTTCAACCCTTACACATCAAAATTCGAAATCTGCAGGATATGCAGGCAAAAAGTTCACCAGGTCGGTTCCCACTACTGCCAGTCATGTGCTTATAAAAAGGGAATTTGCTCCATGTGCGGCAAAAAATTAATTGATACCAAGTGTTATCGTCAATCATCAACGTAAAATCAACAATATTATATTGTTTCTACTTAAACTTAATTTTGACCATTTCGCGATCAAATCAATTCTCTAATAAAGTGTTCAAGAAAGCGAAAAAGGTAAGATTGACGTAATTTTAAGGCTGTGTAAAAATATAGATTAATTATAAGTTTTTTTTAACTTAAAATAAATGTTAAATGGATGACATAAAATTGAATGGACTACAAATTATTTTTTAATGAATGCTATTCAGGAAGATGTTCTTGGATTTTTGGTAAACAATAGGATTTTATTATTTATCGTTATACAAACGAATGTTTCTTATGATAGAATTATTAATACAAAATCAAATTTACAATATCAAATAATATCATATAACAACTCCTTTATGATTACCTTCTCCCATGCCTGGCATTGATTTATAACTTATTCGAGACATGAGAAAATTATCTTCTCATTTCTTCATTCTTTATCCGGAGTTACATAAATCTTTTTCATTGATTAAATTCCTCTTGTAGGTATAAGTACAAAACTTCAGATCGATATAAAATCTAGTTCTTTTCTCTCTCGTAAGTTTGATTATAATTCAATAAATTCTACGATATTTTAGCACTCATCATGCATTATTTTAATTTGCGGATTTTACTAAGAAGAATTCCTGATTTTACTGAAAAGAATTTCGCGTTTTAGCCGCAAATCAATTTTCTTTCCAATTTTATAATCTGCAAATCAAAATATTTAAATGGGCTTATTTGGATCTAAAGTATTAAAACCACTTTGACTAATATTATTATTTATAAGAGACATAATTCTTGAAAAAATGCCTCGCAGTCAATAAACCTATTTTCTTTTTACATATGCTAAATTAAATTACATGATAGATTTTAAAGGATCGCGTTTTCAATTATTCTAGAAAAACTTGCCAGCTCTGAAATTCGTTAACAATCTTCCAATATAAAAATATATTTCTGTGGCACCAACCTTTATATCTAAAAATATACATTTTTATCTTGTAGAAGTTTTCTACCATCTTTCTAAAGACTATTCTCGTCAAGAATGTTATTATGTAATATCTTAGAATAAATTAATATACAATACATACAATAAAGACGCAGACAATTCTTTTCGAAATTTTTAATTATTAATAGGTAAACACTATTCTTGATAAAATTGGTCATCTGAAAACTTGAATCTTTTATCACTGGATATTTATTTCCTTAAAAAAATCTCCTGATTAGAGTAATGTCAATTTTACATTACTCAAAACACAATATAGGATATAAATACAATGTGATGTGCTAAATACATCACAGAATCAGTTATAAATTTCCTGTTAAATTCCCCTGTTTAATTTGATTTACCTATTGGATATGTAAATCTCTTTTGTTCCGTCGGATTTCTGTCAGGTAGTAAAAAGCTATAAAACAAACTTCAAAATTCATAATAATGTTAATTAAAATTTTAATACTTACACTAAATATCTCATATGTTTAAAGATTCTATAAAACTGGGACGATTAAATCCAATAGTAGATGTGTTAATTGAATAACTCTCATACAAGTGATTAAGAAATATCGAAATTAAAATTAATTAAATATGTACAATAATATATTTTCTTATCTAAAATCTAAAATCTCTTTCGCCCTTTCTGCAAACAGATTTTTATGAAGGAAAATTTTTATTTTCCATTTCTAGAACAAAGATGCCAGAATCCCAGTTATTATGGCACATACATTTTTTTCTCATACTCAATGTCATTCATCCTATTACAAAATATAATTAAGTAGTACTGCGTACCATGTTCTTTGATACAAAATACATGGGACAATTATACAAAATACATTTTTCTACAACGTAATGTTAATCAAGGCGATAAGGCCTTCAGCACTGGTTATTTTAAAAAATTTAACAGAGATGCTTTATTTGTCAAGATATTCCAAATTGTTCACCCACAGAATTTAATTTCCACATCTACTGATGCAAAATTTTCTCATCTCCTGAAGAAAGAACAATGTTCGTAACAGGTTGGGGAGGACTTGATCCATTTCCCCAAGGATTTTGTTCCTTGTTGTCCCCTAAAAAGATCCACTGCTCAAATTTTTTATTAACACTTGCAGGTTTATCCTCCGAAGCACTCACAGTGGAAACCTGAACTTCCTTCACGGGTGGAGATTTATATTCCGAAACGTAGACTACCTGCTTATCGGAAATTTCATCCTTGATTAGCTTCGAAACATCACTTCTTCTCGGAGGAACAGGAGGTTTTTTTCCAGGAGGTGGTTTTCCATTCGAAGTGACTACAACATCTACTTGAGGTTTTCTGGCCTCTCCATTTCCTTCCATAATCGCCACAATTTCTTCACTTTCACTATCAGGCTCATGAACATTTTCCCTAGTAGGTGAAACTTTTATTTCAGTGATGTAGGTCATTTTTTGAGTACCTGAGAGTGGCATCGGGGTACTTGGAAGTGGCGGACGAGTTTCAGATTCTTGTCTAAAATCAATTGATTCTCGAACTAATCCACTATCTTCACTATTTTCTCCACTAGAAACACTCACATTACTAATATTGTGACGATCTTCATTTGGAGAGATATTTTTATTATTCACTGTTATGCTTGATCCAAAATCATAACCATCTTCATCTTGATCATCAAGAATGATTTCCGCATCCTTCTCCTCTGCAACATTCACGATTCTCTTTGCAAAATGAGTTTCGAATTCTGACGGTTCCTTTTGGGGACTCTGCTCAAATTTTGTCCTGTGGACTTGGAAAATAGAAACCGCAGAATCTGGATCTTTTTCTATCTCCTTTCTCTCAGGATCCACTGTTTCCGAAACTTGGTTTTCCAAATACACTTGAGAAGTCTCCGGCTCCTTTTGTAAATTATTAAAAATTTTATCAGAGGATCTTTCAGCTTTGTGAAGATCTAGATTCTCTTTTTTAGAGTTCAAATGTCTCGTACAATTTTCATTATGATGCCCGTGCCTTTTTTCACACGCAGGACATCCATAGTCAAACTTGACCTTCGTGAAAACCTCATCGACTACTTCTTTGTCTTTATACAATAACTTAGGATCACTCTTAAACAAATCTTTTTCTTTCGATTCCCCAAAGTTCACGAAATTCACGTTAGAACTTGAATCCTTCAAAGAATTCTTTGTGGAATGAAGATCAAAGTATCGAAGAGCTTTTTCAAATCCTTCAACTCCTTTCTCAAGAGTTTTGACATTCTTATCTTCAAAATTGAAAGGATTCCCATCAACATCTGGAATTGGCTTTGCTTGCCTGAAATCCAATTCCACTTCTTCGGGAGTTGGACTCTTCACCACTCTTCCATTATTAACAATTCTCGCCAAAGAATTATCTTCATCAGGATTGAACATTCTCTCAGCATGTATAAAATCTTGACTCATACGTTTGCTCAACGGCAAATTGTACAAATCAATTGAAGTTTCAATTGCACCATCAGAAACATTCACAGGATCAGAATCCTGGAGAGAATCTTTCTCTTCTTGATGATCCTCCTTCATTTTGATTTCCACTGCTGATTTTGATCTCTCCAAAGTTCCGTTGCTCTTCTTCCTAACTCTAGACTTCTTCGCCAAATCCTCTGCTTCCTCTTTCGCCCAAATTGCGTCTTCAAGAGTTCCCCACTCACTAGACTTCTTCAACTTCCGCCTATCAAAAGTGTCAATCTGATCCAACTTCGTAAGATCCTCAGTCGATTCGTTAATATCCTCAGGAGGCAAAGGAGCTTTTCGTTTCTTGGATCCAGTATCTGTCATATCCAGACTCTGGGCCCTTTCCAAAGTTGTTGAAGTTTTGCTTTCGTATTTTGAAAGATCACCTAAACTTGCTGCTTTTCTGTAAATGTCATCCTCTTCGTCATCAACTTCAGGCACTGGAGTATGGTGAATAGTTATATCAGCCGGATTCAACTCAATTGTCGTGAAACTGTTTTGAATCTCACTGTCTGTGTCGGACTCAGAATTCCTTCTGTTGGTTCTCGCCTCAAGTCTCTGTCTGCGAGCCTCGTCATCTTTATTCTCGCGCACTTTGCTGACGTAATCATTCAACGCATCAGTGTAATCAGCAATCGAGTCGATCTTATCGTCTGATTCCCTTTCTTTCTTTGCAGGTGAAGACTCAGCCTCCTCAGCATTTACCTTCGGTGGGGCTGGAGCCTTCCTCTTGTTTTTCTGAGGACTTTTTGGATCATCCTCAGTCGAATTTGTTGGGGACTTCGGAGCCTTCAGAAGTTCTGAACTGTTTTTTCTGTTTCGACGAGCAGCCATCCCTGCATTATGAACTTCGGTTGGAACTTCGGATGGAATATTCTGTCCCTCTTCGTTACCTCGATCGGGAATATCAATTCCATTTAATTCTGTTCCATCTACTTTTATAAGTTTTTTGATTTTCTGAAAATTGTCTTTCTGATTTGGAATCTCAATCTGCTTTAAACTCTCCTTTTGTTGTAGATTTTCTTTCTGCAGAATATTCTCCTTCGACAGTGGGATATCTTTATCTAAATTTGCTTTTTGTTGTAGGTTCTCAATAGCAACTTTGGTCTCTTCTTCAGGAGACGAAGATTCCTTCGCAAGAGATGAATTTTTCCCGAGGATTTTTTCAGCATCCATTTTTCTAGAATGCCTTCTTTCAAGATTTGTGTTGTGCTCGTTTTGGTTCTCAATTCTGTGGACGGTTCCATCGAGAGCAGGAAGAACTTTGATGCCAAATTTGTGGTGGTTGTGTTTTGTCTCTTCGTGATGACGCTCAAGGGTTTGGGTACCTGGGGTAGATTTTGAGGATTTGAGAGTTGAGTTCATTGTGGAGTAATTTGAGCCAACAGACTCGTTTGGATCCGCGATGAAGAGCCGTTTTGCAGCTGTTTTATGGGCCTGGGAAAGTTCAGGAATTGATTGACTTCTATAGAGTGGATGACAAATCCGTGTTGGGCTCGGTCCCACGCTTTTTTTCAACAAGGTTGTAGGTTTAGAGCCGGTTCCCCCACTTTCGACCTCTAATTCTACGTCGTAAGGAGAAGCATAACTCAGAATTGTCAACGCATCTTCGTACACCATACTTCTGAAGCTGATTTTCACGCTTGCTATTCTGTCGCCTGCAATGAAAAAAAAAATTTTATCAAATTTAAAAAAAAAATTTTTTTTTAATCTTCTAATTGGTTTCTCAAAGGCGCTAATATACTATTAAAAATTAAAGAAGATCAATGAGCATGTAATTTTCACTAGTGAAGTTTCACTCGTCTCAGAAAGTTAGCATATAGGTGATTCTCACAATCTCGTCTCGGATCACGCTCGAGTGGATTATTAATTAAAGAAGACAAAAGAAGAGCATTCATTTATGATTGAAAGTTTCAATTAAGATCGCTCCTAGTCTCACATTATTATTAGATATTGTTACACTTATAAATCGAAACAATAATATTTTATTTTAATTCTTTCCAAGTGTCGAATCAAAAAAGACAAATCTTCAAAGTGTTATCGGTCCATACATAATTAGGAAATATGTTACCTTGATCTATTATTGTATTATAGAATTTATTTATCTTACAGATGTTTCAAAGCAAATCGGGAATAAGAAGAGATGATTTTTAATTATCTTACCAGGATGAATGCGTCCAGATTCAGAAGCAGGACCACGATGTAGAAGATCCTTGACAAAGATGCCTTCCCTCATGTTTCCGCAGACGTTAAATCCAAGCCCGGTAAAGTCTCGGCTCCTGAGGCTCACATTGCTGACCCTTGTGGCCTTTGGCTAATGGAAGAATATGTTGTTTATCAGTCGGCCGTCAAAAAGCATTACTTACAATCTTAGATTATATCGTAGGCACAAATAGCAAATAGCGCGTGGGCTTGTTCTTTAGACTTTAGAGGTTGAATTACGAAACACCTAACTCGAATTAAATTCTTCCCTATAGCTTTATTTTTTGCAAGATTCTGAATCACTGATTCACCAATTGTACGAAATGGGAAATTTATTACTGAGGTTCCTAAGGAGCGCTAGTTAAATGAGATCAGCATCCTTTTTAAGGGTGTTGGAGTCAAGTTCTAATCTAAAAATTCGATTTCTTCATTTTACTCAACAAATATTAAATTTGGAATTCTTTCCCTTTGTAGAATTAATCAATTTTTAACTAGATTTATGCATACAGAGCGAGAAAATATCTAATTCAAATATTTTTTAAGTAAAATGAAAATATTCAATTTTGAAGTTAGATTTTGAATTCTTTGTTTTATGCAAAAAGTATCGAAATTAAATATTTTTTCGCTCTGTATGCAGTCTTATAATTGAAGAAAGATTAGCGCTACAGAGTATAATTTTCGTTGAGTAAAATGGAGAATGGAATTTTGAGTTTAACACTTGGATCCAACGCCGTTAATGAATTTAATCATTCAAATGCTGCAACAAAATCAGGGTGGACACACTGGACACTTGTCAGGGGAAAAAAATTTGTTAGGGAAATCAAGGAAATGTCAGGGAAATGCGAATAGATGTCAGGGAAAATAGTAATTGATCTATTATAATTGATCTATTATCATTTTATGCGAAATTTTTTTAAAATTTCAGTAGCACTGTTATTGAAAATCTATTTGCATTTTTAATAATTTTCTGTGTCTATCCTGAAAATGCAAAATGCTGTATCTAAAAATCGGTAACTTACTCCCAAACAAGAATCGTCCAAGGTACGTCTCTTGTCATTTCGATTTCCAGTCCCAAGGCCTAAGGACGACCACGGAGTGGACCAGCGAGTTGAATCCTTCGCTGGTGTATCCGCAGGAATTGTGGACACAGTTCTTTCGAGGCTTCGAGCAACTGCAGGAGTTGCATCCTTAAAACAAGGATTGTCGAAGGCATAAGCATCATCGACAATCTCAGGATCTGTTACCAAAACCAGGTGTTTTCCTGCAAAAAATAAAGAAAATTTGCCTTTAAGTTTCGGGAATACTTTTTGTATTTCTGCTGGATTTTAATTTTTTAATTTATTAAATTAAATTAGTAAATTAATTTAGTAAATTTCGATGAGAGATTTATTTGACTTTCATACGACCTCCTTTCCACTTATCGAAATCCAGATTGTGATCATGGTAACAACATCAGCAATGCCGGAAAAAGCAAAAGAGCACGCAGTATATGAAACGAGCAAAAATGTTATTCGACACGCTAGAAATGTAATGCACAGTTTGACCGCTAAAAAGAGAAAATGTTCCACTCCTCTGGTGGAATCCAGGCTATAGAGTCTATTCTGGTGTGACGATTGATCAAAAAGTTTTTACATACTGATCATTTTTGTATACTGAACATTTTTGTATAATTGATATAATTGAACATTACCACTTGACCGTTGGACCCAAGTGTTAAGCTCAAAATTTCATTCCCCATTTTACTCAACGAAAATTATAGATAAATATTTTTTCGCTCTGTAGCGTTAATCTTTTTTCAAAGGTAAGACTGCATACAGAGCGAAAAAATATTTAATTTCGATACTTTTTGCATAAAACGAAAAATTCAAAATCGAACTTCAAAATTGAGTATTTTCATTTTACTTCAAAAATATTTGAACTAGATATTTTCTCGCTCTGTACGCATAATTCTAGTTAAAAAATGATTAATTTTACAAAGGGAAAAAATTCGAAATTTAATATTTGTTGAGAAAAATGAAGAAATCGAATTTTTAGATTAGAGCTTGGCTCCAACACCCTTAGTTATGAATAAATGACTATAATAGCAATTTACATCACAGAGAAAAACAACAAAATTCGAAGACAGTAAATTTTAAAAAATGAGTTCAAAATCAAGGAAAAAGTAATAAAGACACAGTCATCAAAGTTATTTTGAGTAAAGAACGGTGGAAATGAGTGATAATTGCTATGCTGCAAGCTCGATAAAAATTCTCATCCGTAATTGGGCAGAACCGCGAAAGAATTACGAGTGGTTGCCCAGCGGAAGTAGCGATGCGAATTCGTTAATACATAGATATTTATTATTATTATCGTCGAAGTACCTGTCGGTTGGAAGGCCATGTTTGGCTTACGTATCCCGACAGGAAGGAAGCGCATTCTTCAAAATGTACGACCCGCTATATCTGTATCTATCCCGCATGCTTGACCATGCCTATCAGGTACAATGTACACATATACCTACAATTATACAATGATAAACATAAATCAAGTGCAGACATACACATATAGGTATAATGAACGCTACGGTGCCCAATTAAAAAATATTTTTTTCTAAAAGTCTTAATAGTCTAATAATTAGCTCATATATTTTATTTTCAATTTAGAAAATTGGTTTCTTTTTCATTTTTCTCTGAAATTATCCCTAATATACGCATATATATCAAATCTACTTACAGATTTCGAATTTGTGTATTAAATACCTACAAGAAGTAACCGAACTATTATATTTTATCCACCTATTAGATTCCACTTACAAACGAGCAACACGCGACCTATAGGCTATATTTTGCCATTATAAACGCATCGTCTTCTGCATTTGCAGGTATTACATTATTATACATCTACCTAGTAAAGCTAATGGTCCATCTTACAGCTTACACAGTTATGTAATTATAATGCATGCTCCATGGTGATTAATTATATTTGGTATGCACAATTGATGACGATATAGGATCTATAGAAGTAAAGGAGGGTGGAATAAAGAGGGAATAAAAATAAAGAGTGGGAATAAAAAGTGAATTGGAAAAAATGCGAGGCTACCTTGAGGGACGAGATCTCGCGACGTCTTGCTAATTTTCGCGTGCCAGTAATGTTAAAGAGAACTGTGTAATGTTACATAGTATGTACCTGCATCTCCTCATCTAGACGTTCCAATTCGCATGGCTTTTTACCGGTTCTGACATTCAAGGAATTTTTTGTGTACTGTTGATCAAACACTTCTGTGGTGCAGTGTTGTAATTGACGGAAAATTGAATTACATGCTTTTCGAGTACAAGAAGCGTTCGGAATGCTTTGTTATAAAGCCGTCAGAAAAATTCCCCTAAAGTCTTAAGAACATTCCTCAAATTTCTACTATTCAAAAAATCAAAGAAGCTTTCATTTGAATAACTTCAGCTAGTCAAATCTCATCAATTTGGATACGTTTCTTAATTTTGAAAAGCTTTTATAGTCGTTAACGAGTTTTTGTACTATTAGTCACTTATCAAGTGGCCACTTATCAGGGAAATCAGGGAAGTCAGTAAAATGCGAGGAGAAAATAGAGATTGATCTATTAATAATAGTAATAATAATAATAATAATAATAATAATAATAATAATAATAATAATAATA
>CAJFCO010000035.1:3022171-3038758 GCA_904066015.1 Synergus gifuensis
TAAACACTAAATAATTTCAGATCTTGTTTTTTCTGGGTGCTTAAATGACGTGAATATACTTATGTGAATATAATTTGATGTTGATATATGTAATTTGTGGAATGGAATGGTATGTAATGATCAAAATCCGGATTTTCTTTTGGATTTAGCTCTTCAAAAAAATATTTAGTGGAAATTTAGCCGGCTTTGTCTGAAATGTTAGGAGATTTCAAGTGGCTTTAAAGGATTTCAATGGATTTTATGTAGAAACTTTAGAGGTTTTACGAAATATGAGATTTTAAAGATATTAAGTGATTTCACGGTATTTCGAGGAATTTTATAAAACTTAAAGATATTTTATAGAATATTAAGTAATTTTAAGGACCTTTAAGGGATTTTACGAAATTGCATGAAATTTTAAGTTATTTTAAGGATATTTAATTTTTTTTAATATTTAAGGATATTAAATTATTTTAAGGACTTAAAGAATTTCAAAGGATTTACGAGATTTTTCATTGGATTTTTAGAAATTGTAAGGTATTTTAAGAGTTTTCATTTTATTTTAAGGAATTTCAAAGGATTTGAAGAGATTTCAAGTGATTCTAATTAATTTCAAGGGATTTCGCAACATTTTTTATGATTTCAAGACATTTAGAATAATTAAAAAAAAATTCATAATATTTCAAAGGATTTTAAAGAAATTTATTTTATTTTAAGGAATTTTAAGGGATTTCAAGAGACTTCAACTGATTTTATAGGGATTCGAAGGGATTTTAAGGATTTTCAAGAATTTAAAGAAATTTCTAAGAAACTTTAAAGGATTAAAAAAAATTATTAGGAATTTGAAAAGATTTAGAAGGATCTTAAGAGATTTTTTATGATTTTTAAAAATTTCAAGGAATTTCAAGAGATTTCGAGTCATTTTAAGAAATTCCTAAGGATTATTTTTAATGATTTTACAGAATTGTGAACGATTTGAAGCGAATTGAAGCAATTTAAATCGATTTAAAGAATTTGAAGATATCGAAGAGACTTTAAAGGATTTCAACAGATTTTAAGTTATTGTAGAGAATTTTATGTGATTTTAATGAATTTCTAAGAATTTGAAGAGATTTTAAAGTTATTTTAAAGAATTATTAGGAATTTTTGCCGTGTTTCAAAAGGTTTAGAATTATTTTTAAGGAATTTCAAGAGATTTTAAAGAAGTTTTAAATGATTTTAGGGAATTTCAAGAAATTTGCAGGGATATTATGAGATTTAAAAGAAATTGAAAGTATTTATCAAGAATTGAGAAGAGTTTAACAATTTTCAAGAAATTTCGCAGAAATTCAAAGATTTAAAGAAAATTTAAGTCATTTTAAGGAATTTAAAAAAATGAAGATTTCAAGAGAGCCCTTGACACTGAAATCTCCTGAATTCTTCTGCATTATCTGAAATTTCTTGAAATATCTGAAATCTCTTGAGAGAGAGTTTAAGGATTGTCAAGAGATTTTAAGATATTTTAAGTAACTTCAAGGAATTTTATCTAATTTCTAGAGATTTCATAGAGTTTCAATTAAGAGGTTTTAAAAAATTCCAAGGGATTTCAATATATTTTAATAGATTTCAAAAGATTTCAAGGAATTACGAGAAATCCTAATGGATTTTAAAGTTTTAAAAAGATTACAAAAAGAAGATTTAAAAAAATGAAAAAAAAAATATAATAAAATAAATATAAAATGTTGGAAATTTTTTGGAAATTCAATCAATTTTCAGCTACTAAATGAATTCTTGTTTCATATTTGATAAAACTTCAGTTAGTTGATGAGGTTCCAGTGAAATAGAGAAAACCAACGCCAAGTTACGAAATAAAGTTTTTCCAAGGATGAAAACAGTTTTAATGACAAATTAAAATCACAATTTTTAACGAAGAACGTGGATTAATGAAAGAGCATGCTGTCAATGGTACTTAACAGCAATAAGTATGTTACACCCTTTCTCTCAGATATTTATGAGACATTACGCATGTCGTATAGCGTGAGACCTTCTACGGTAGAAACACCACAGGTTGTTCAGACCTTCCTCAAGAACGAGCGCAATTGCAATAACAACATAGAGTAATTATAAATGGAACAAGTCATAAAGTAACTGCGGTCCAGTAGTTTGTCAAGAAAAGATATAGCCAGTGGCATAATTTAAACATTTCCTCGTAAAGTACTCTCAAGTAATATTCTTATGTCGATAATTGCCAAGAAAAATAAGCAGTTAATTAGAAACTAACTCATCAACTGAACACCTTCTTATATTTTAATTAAGATATTTTTCAAATCCCGTTAGAGGCTTTCGAAACTAATCCCCCCCCCCCTCTCTAATTATAATCATTACAACTAACAGGCGATTTCACTCTTTTTTGTCCAAAATATTGGTACTAATTCAAGCACTAATTTTGAAATACATAATTTCATAATTATAGGACTGGAAATCACACTCGCGGGGTGAAAATTAGCTGCATCTCTGTAATTATAATTATACTGTACGAGATTAATTTGATGCTCTTTGAATCTGAAGTACGGTTTACAGTTACCACAATTCTGGTAACATCATACAACCGGTATATCTTCGTGGTGTTTTCTTACCAGCTTGAAGGACGTAAAGGTGTCTACCTAACAAATTCCAAATGCAGAAGCGCTTTTAGAAGATATTAGTGCGGAAGAGATAAGGAAATCTTTTAGTCAACAACCTGAACTTACTGAGCAAATAGATTTCTTAGTACTTAACATTTCTGGAAATGTCTTGTTTTTAAGGCAAACATACCATCTAATTGACTAAAGGACATGCAAAATATATCAAATAAGCAAATAGAGCAAAATATAAGAATAATCAATTATTATATAGATTTTACATTAAGTGAATTCAATTTCTAGTTTTGAATAATTTAAAGAGACAAATAGGTACAAAAAGTGTTTAATGCATATGCAACTGTTGTTTGAAATGTATACTAATCCGCTTTAGATCTCGACATTGAGACTGCATAAGTGCCTATATTGAAACATATATACATAATACATATGCACATAGGCAGGCCTCGTTTTCCCAATAGAAAATACTCATCTCCAACGTAATACATTCTGTAAAAGACATATATAGGAATCACAGTAACGTCATCGATGCAAGCGACAATTATTTCGAAACAACAAGAAATCCTATGATCTCTGGGACAGTTCGTAGGTCTATGTGTAATTAATTTGTGTGACGGAACAAATATTCTCATGGAAATTCTTTTCTGGCCTCAATTATAAAATTCCTTAAAAAACCTTTGAAATTAGTAGATAGAATGATCGAGCGGTATATAATTTCGAATTTTTTAACATATACGCGCCGACAACTTTAGATTTGATTTATTTATTGGTACTAATTTTATTATTGCTATGAATTTAATTCTTTCTGAAATACCCAGATAGCTCCTTGGATAATTATTAAATTTAACGAGTGTAATAAAGCAGATTGTATCGAATCGTTATACAGGGTGTCCTAACTATCTAACGGATAGGTATGCATACGTGAATTGTTTTAATGTTCATGACAAGTAAGATTAAGAGTGTCGTTAGTCGTTACGATCGCTGAATTTATTATTTGCTGTAAACTTGTATTAGATAACTACAATATATTATTGTGTTGTAAAAAATTGAAAATCGCATTAAGTAAAAGATATACTGGTTTAAAATACTTCTCATAAAAGATGAGAGACTTCAATGCATTTAAATTTCCGTAGTTATGGTAGAATAGATTTAATTATAAGACAATAGACGCATTTTCCCAGCTTGTATAATTATTTACCTTACTTATCCAAACTCAATATTAATGTTATTCATATTTAATTATATTCCTTTCAGAAATTACTCCGAATGTAAATAAAACATTCATATATAAATCAAATTTCAGTCTTGAAATTTGTTATTAAATTTATTCAAATTTAGAGGTAGTTGAAGTGTAATATAATAATAATAATTGTTATGATTATTATTATTATTATTATTATTATATAGGATATAAAGGATTTCTAACTGTTATCGTAGAATTTTAAAGAATTTCAAGAATTATTTTACAACTTTGAACAGATTTCAAGAGATTTCTACGACTGAAAATATTTTACGGGATTTAAAGAATCTTAAATTTTGTCCGGGAATTTTATTGAGGGATTTCAACAGATTTTCAAGATTTTGTAAAATTTTTAAGGATTTCATGGGATTTAATAAAATTTCTAATGATTTTGAGAGATTTTAAACGTTAAGAAACTTCAAGAGGTTTCTAGGAATTTTTACAGATTTTCACGAATTTTAACATGAATTTTAGGTTTTTGTTAACTTTTACGTGGTTTCAAGTAATTTTTAGGAATTTTAAGAAGTTTTAACGAATTTAAAGAATTTTAAGTCATTCAAAAGCCAATCAGGTTTGCAACAACAATGTATATGCGAGATTTTCGAGTTTTAAAGATAGGACTTTTTAAAGACAGGAAAAGTTGTAAAAAAAAATTGAAAATTTACCCTTATGCCTGCGCCACTGTCTGTATAGTAATGCAGCAACTGCAAGGAGAAGGATCGTTGTTAAAAAAGTCCCAATTACAGCTCCTGCAATGCTTCCCGGGCTGTAACAGATATCCTGGTTTTCCGCCTCCATTTCGAGGCTCTAATTAAAAATTTGAGCACCTTTGCTGTTGTCAAAATTCACCATTTCACTGCACATATGTAATTGAAAAATTTCCGGCTTTTCACATAAAAGTTCACAGCACTGTTTCGCGATGAGACATTTTTGCGAAATTTGCTTTTATCCGAAGTAGCATAATTTTAATGAAAGAATGAAAGTCGCGCGCAAAAGAGGCTCAATCTGGAGTATAACAATTCGAGTTGGTGCTGGAACACCGTGCGCCTCAATACTGTGGAGGCCGCAGGTCTCTACAAACGAGCGACCCAGCAAAAGGCCGAGCAAGTGAAACAGGTAGGTGTTCAACAGGTGCTTCTGAGATCTGAATGGGGGGACAAGAATCGAGGGTTCCTCCGAAATTCCTGGAATTTCCTTCAAAAATGAGAAAAATGCGAGAAGATGCTTTTATTGTCGTGGGATTCTGGCTGATGGAATCAGAATGAATTGTACAGGTAAAGAAACGTGCCTAAATGTGTGATGCTAGCTTTTTAATAGCAGAAAGTTTTTTTTTTTCAAGCAGAGTGCATTTTTTTAATAAAAGAACGTTATGTTAATGTTATGTTAATGTTACCTTAATGTTATGCGAAAGACAAATTTCTCACAATTAGTTTCCTGTTGTCTTTCCTGATCCCAAAAATGCAGTTGTCATTAATTCACATCTGCACCATTTTCAGTTTTGATTCCCTGTTGAAAAATCCCATTGAGGAAACTGTATATAGGGAGCCATATGGGAATAAGGGAAACTTTGTTGTAATTTGACCTCGAATCCTGCGTAGTATGAATATAAATAAAACATAAAATTTATAAATATAATAATATTTATAATATAATAACACAGTAAAAATTGGGAGTTCAGTCCTCTAATTAATTCAAGAATTTATTTTTAGTTTTTAATTTTTCCTTCAACAAAGTTTCCGTTTTACTGGGTCAATATTTCCTCTTATATTTTTACAGCAAACAATACAAGAAAGACTTTGCAAATGCTACCAAGGATAAGATTATTACTTCCGTTTTTATTCTTTGCTTTCTGTTTTCTTTTATTGGCTTTACATGCTTAATCCTTCAACTGGATGAAAATACCAACTTTTAAAAACATTTACTTGTGAAGAAAATATAAATATATTACATAAAATCTATATTACATATAAAAAATTCATTTCTTATAGAAACAGAGTCATTCTCTATATTTTATTTAAAAAATTGAATAAGATATAGTAATAATAAATTATTTATTATATACCTTAAAGTAGAGCTTATCTTGATTTAAAAATTTAAAAATAAATTATTTATTTATTTATTTAAATTTTTATAAATATTATACTATAAATATAATAATAAAATTTAATATTGTGTTATATTAAATTTTTATCATTTTTTTAAAAATAAATTTAATAAATTTTCATTAATTTAATTTTTAATAAATTCATATATTACTTAACGCTTTTAGGGATGAGGGAAAGTTTAAGTGGACCTGTTTTAGCCATATTACGATTACGGACGGGGGGGGGGGGGGATTTCGAGAAATATTACGTAAAATTCAGGTATCGAAATCCCCAAAAATTCCTTGAAATCTCTGAAATCCTTTTAGAATTCATAAATTTCCTTAAATTTCGTGAAATTACTTGAAATCCTTTAAAATTTTTGAAATCCCTCGAAAAAATTAATTCAAAACCTTTTATTTAAAAATTCCATATAAGCACACTTTCTTGCTAAAATTTAAAAATTGAAAATTGAAGGCATTATATATTTATAAAAAAAAGTATTTTGAATCAAATATTATAGAAAATAAATATTAATTTTTAAAGAAAACTATTGAAATTTTTAAATCTTTCCGGGTTATTTTCAAATAACGCGCTACTTTCTAGCCAATCAGAGAGCAGGTTAAGCTAGGTTTAAATAAGGTTAATTGGTTAACGTAGCAAATTTAGTAAACCCAGTAAACCGATGTCAAAGATGTCAAATATGAAATAATTATAGAAAAATTGGAAAAACAATGGATTTTTTTTCATCAAACGCTAAAGAAGAAAGAAGTTAATAAAAATGGGTTTTTTGGAGGACACTTTCGTCATTCTAGTTACACAGGTTAGTTTTTAATATAATTTTTACTTTTGATCCTAACCTCGAAAAGTGTTATGATGGATTATGTGGTTATGTTTATTAATTTATTTATACGATTTATGCCTTCATTTAAAATTTAAAATTTAATTAGGTAAATAGAAAACAGGTAAAATTAAAATTTTTGATAATTAGTTCTAGAATTTATGAGTTTTACACGTTTATTTAATTAAGTAATTTCAATTTATTAGATGAAAATAATATTAGACAAGTATTTCGAATGTTTATGTTTACGTGGAAGAATTACATACTGTATATATTAATTATACATATGTTTTTGATTTGTAGACGTATGTATATCCCGAAAATTAACAGCACTTTATAATATTAATAATTATAAATTTATTCATATATTTTAAATATATCTTTATACACCGTAAAATATTTCTTCGAAATCCATATTCTTGTAATTGTACGAATAATTTTTCAATAAGTTTATACATTTATGCACAACTTTTATAGTAAGAGTTTACATTTATGTATTGTATTAGATGTTTTTACCTGGTTGTAGATTTCTTTATAAATTATATTTCTTCAAATTTCAGATACTATTTTTCCTTGGAGGATGGGTTTTCTTCGTGAAAAAATTGTTTCGCGACTACGAAGTGCATCACAGATTGGTGCAATTAATATTCTCAGCTACCTTCTCCTTATCATGCACCATGTTCGAGTTGATTATATTCGAAATAGTTGGAGTTTTAGATTCTAGGTAAATAATAATAGATTAATAATAGTGACTGTATTTGATTTTATTTATATTTTCTTTCTGTAGCTCTAGATATTTTCATTGGAATGTTGGACTCTACATGCTCCTTTTCATGGTGATAGTTTTGATACCATTTTATATCGCGTATTTTACTATCAGCAATGTGAGATTTGGTACGTGAAATATTTATAATTATTCTTCCTTACTTTATCCAATTAATTGACAAAATCAATTTCTATTCGTAGTATAAGTATAAAGTTCAGAATTGGAAAGTTTCTTAATAATTTTAATTTTACTTACAGTAAGGCTGAATTTGATAAGGCCATTAACGATAATAGTGTACCTGTTCTACCTCTATTTATTCTGGAAAGTGGGAGATCCCTTTCCAATTTTAAGTCCGAAAAAAGGATTGCTATCTATAGAACAAGGAGTAAGTCGCATTGGTGTTATTGGTGTGACAGTAATGGCTTTACTCTCAGGATTTGGTGCCGTAAATTATCCTTATTCCTCCATGGCTTATTTTATGCGTCCAGTAACAATTGCTGATGTTCAAGCAATTGAGAGGAGACTTTTACAAACAATGGACATGATTATTGCAAAGAAAAAAAGAATAGCCTTAGCAAAAAAAGGTCAAGTCGGGGATCAAACCGAGGGTCGATCTCGTCTTTGGGGAATGTTGCCACTAGGAGGATTGAAAGGAAATCGAGAAAGTAATTAAATTTTTAAATACAATTAACTTAACTCTACACTTTATTTGAAGTTTAATTGTATTTAATTATTTTTTTTTTTTTTATTAAAACTGCTCTGAACTTTCAGATATAAAGCAACTTCAACAGGAGGTTTCTGCCTCTGAAGAATTATCTCGTCAACTCTTTTTAGAAGCTCACGACATTCAAAATGCGAGAGAACGATTAGAGTGGGCGGCAACCTGGCAAGGAAAGTATTTCAACTTCCTCGGATACTTTTTCTCTATTTACTGCATGTGGAAAATTTTTATTGTGAGTATTGAATTCAATTTTAATTTAAAGATTAAGGTTTAACGTGGCTTAGAATATTCCTTAAAGTTTATCACATCTTTTAGATTTTTGCAATCATTATTTTATTTCCAGTCAATAATAAACATAGTTTTTGACCGCGTGGGCAAAAAGGATCCAGTAACCAGAGGAATGGAAATAGCAGTTCACTGGATCGGTTTTAATATCGATGTTACTTTCTGGTCTCAACACATATCATTTTATCTTGTTGGATGCATTGTCGTTACTTCCATTAGAGGGTTATTACTAACTTTAACAAAGGTAAACAAAATAAATATTAAAACACAGTTTTATAAATTTATCTTTCTTAAAATTACCCATTTTTCATTAAAACTATGTTTCAGTTTTTCTACGCGATCTCGAGCAGCAAATCGTCGAATATTATAGTTTTGATTCTTGCTCAAATAATGGTAAGCTTTTTTCTTTTCAATCCTCTAATATATAATTAAAGAAGGAAATTGTTTCCTATATCAACAATTTATGTTTCATTTTATTCTTATTATAGGGGATGTATTTCGTATCCTCAGTACTTTTGATGCGAATGAATATGCCAGCCGAATATCGAATCATCATAACCCAGGTGCTAGGTGATCTTCAATTCAATTTTTATCACCGATGGTTTGATGTAATATTTTTAGTCTCTGCCTTGTCTTCCATATTATTTTTGTACTTAGCGCATAAGCAAGCACCAACTGAAAGAGCGTGATTAATAATTAAACTTTTTCTTTTTCAAAAAAATTTTTTTTTTATTGACTGACTCAAATTTTCAAAACTGCGTACATTCCACTCGTGATATTTTGGCTGCCTTTAGACGAAAAAAATGAAACTAAAGTATTGTAGGTAATTAATCTAATTAATTAAATTAATAAATTCAACTAATGAATAAAATGATGTTAGGGATTCTTGAGAATAAATTTGTAAAATATTATTTGAAACGTAACATATTTTTATTATTAAACTATTGTATGTACCGTGAATTGGCTTGTATAAATGTACATTACGATGAAACACATTTACATAAATATTTTCGAATCTAATTCGCTCGATTACGTATAGATTACTTATAAGCCGATGAGCGTCCTAAGTTTTTGGGAGTCGCGCATATAATGAAAACATGCAATTATTTGTTCAGATGCAATATATGTGGGATCACAGATGGATAAACTTTTGCGTAGGCTGCTTTTCTTCGATTAACTGATATTTAATGAATAAAATTAAATTAAAAAAAAAAAGAAGTTAAATGATCGATTTAATGTAGTAATTCAATTGTCCATTCTTCTCCCATATTTACACTAGGTTTGCGCACTACCAGTACGTTATTGTGTGGATTGTATTTTGTTTCTAATGTCACCTTACCCAGACCTGAAACAAAAATAAAAGACATATTTTAAACATATAAGTACTAAATCTTTCGACTTTACTACATACTTCTGAACATTTGTTATCTCAAAAAAGTGATTTAATAATTTAAATTCTAAATGAATTCACTTACTCTTAGAATTTAATTGAGCAGACTTAATTCCTTTAGGAGGGTTGACGATATCAACTCTCTCTAGGCAGCTCTTGGTCTCATAACTCGCTACCTTGTCCAGTTTCTTCGACGACAGATTATTTCCATCAAGCGAAAGCCTCAAGTAAAGGTACTTCCCATGCCTGTACTCAAAGCTGACTTCATCATCGATATAAAGTGTTCCGTTGGCCTTTCCATTATTATCAGCGATGACAACTAGTGTATAAGGATCATTCTTCATCGCCACAGTACTTCTACGAATCCTCATCTTCCTCGGAACAATAGATCCACTCTTTTGATAAACTGGAATCTTGTGAAGTGTTACTGGAACAGTCAACGTGCTCTGTTGTCCATGTTGTTGCATGGTATCAATATCATACCAAGTGACTTTCCCTTCTCCTGGCAAGTACACATTCACATCAGTTACTCCAGGTTCAAATACTGGACGAACGAGAATCGAATCTCCAACGAGTAATTCCTCATCAATCGCAAAAGTCTCAGGTTCATCAGGATAATGAGCCCAAAGAGGTCTAAGTACTGGAGTACCATTGATTTCATGTTCTCTGAAGAGTGTGTACCAAAGAGGCAAATAGGAATATCTCAGTCTTAAGGCTTCCCTCACAATCTGTGTTACTTCATCGTTGAAGGTCCAAGGTTCTCGCCTTTTAGTTTCAATGTGCGAGTGTTGTCTGAAGAATGGCAGCCAAGCACCAGCTTGGTTCCATCTTACAAAAAGCTCTGCATCAGGGTTTTTGAAAAATCCACCAACATCTGCTCCACAAAATGATATGCCAGAAATAGCGAGGGACAAACACATCGGAAAACTAGCTTTAAGATGACCCCATTCAGCCATGTTGTCTCCGGTCCAAACAGCAGCGAATCGTTGAGTTCCGGCGAAGTGAGATCTGGTGAGGATAAAAGGTCTCAAAGTGCGTTCTGATCTTCTCAAAAGAGCTTCATAGGTTGAAACAGTTTGCATCAAGCCGTAAGTATTGTGAACATCTCGATGCTCCCAGCCTCCAAAATGAATAACGTCTTTAGGCATTGTTATTTCTGGACCATTGAAGACGCTGGGTTCGTTCATATCGTTCCAAATGTAGACATCGTTGGTAGTTCCTTGGAAATTGTTGAGGTCATATTTACTCATGTAGTAATCGCGCACTTTTGGATCGAAGAAGTCGAGATAGGAAGAAGATCCGGGCCAACACCAACCTTCGTAGTCTTTTCCGTCTTTGGTTTTTACATATAAACCCATGCTGGTTGCATCGACATGCACGTTGTACCCATCATCACGCTTAATATGAGGATCAATGATGACAACGAGTTTTCTTCCCTTAGAGGTCAGATTCTGGATCATTTCTACGGAGTTTGGGAATTTACGGGAGTCCCAGGTGAAGTACTTTTTGCCGTCCGTGTATTCAATATCGAGCCACATCACGTCCATGGGCATGTCGTATCTGTCGAAACTGTCTGCGATTTGTTGAACGTCGTCCTGATCGTTGTAATTCCAGCGAGATTGATGGTAACCTAAGGTGAATGCCTGGGGTAAAGGTGCGGTACCAGTAAGAAGTGTATATTGTCTGAACGTATCCAGAGGCTTTGGTCCCAGCAGGAAAAATACATCAATAACTCCCGACTCGGACATAAAGTGAGCATCAACTTGAGGCTTCTTCGAGCCTGACACAAAATTAACAATACTTTCAACTACATTATTATCAGCACTAGATAAAACGTCGACCCAAGTTTCTGCTGCGTTATGCCAGAAGATTCCCGAAGTTCTCTCTTTTCTGTAAACATAAATGCACAATTACTTCCCGCTTTGATTATTGTTTCTCTTGTCTGTCTTTCAATAATTTTTTATGTATTGTTTTATGATTTGCGAAGGAGAAAGTATTTAAACTTACCCATGTGCGTAAAGAACAGGCACGGCTCCATAAAGAGACATTCTTTCGTTGAGTTCGTACTCAAATACATCTAAGTTATACAATCTGTAGGGATCTGTTGTTTTCGTTGATTTTAGTGCCAAGGAATCAGCATGTTCTGGAATTCCATAAACATGTTCTGCCCCAGGAAAACTAAAGTCCAAGGCAATAGCTTCTGGTCCTAAAGGTTTCGTGTCATGATGGGACTTGAAATTTTCTTCCCAAGCACCTGGATCACTATCGGCTCCATCTCCTGGATATTCAGATTCAATTTCCGGTTTTGGTTCCTCCACCTTTTCCTCACCATCTTGTTCTGGATCTGGTTTTCTGAAAGGATGCAAAAATTGAATTAAATAGCTTATCTTAATATCCAAGTATTATAAAAGTATTCTTACGGTTCTGGTTTTGTTCGGATATGCTCGAATCGCATCAAACCTCGAGCATTTGCAGAAATTACAAGTTGATCTCGAGAGTACAAGTCAACTTTAAAAGATTTGAAGAATAAAACAGCCTTGTTAGGTCCACTCTTGACTGTTATTGACTCTTCTGATTTCTCCACAGAATCAATTTTTGAAACTTGAGGCTCTGCTTGAAGGGCAAGTTCTACTTCATATCTTGCATGCAAAGGAGTTTTTTCATTGATGTAAAGCCTAAATGTACTATCGAGAAGGGCTGTTAATTTCAAAATGTATAAAATTCCTGTATCCTTATTAAAAAGATCAGCACTTAAAGTGGTCTGATTATAAGACACAGTATTCGGCAGAAGTTCGTAAGGCGTCTTCCCAGGCTCTACTTTTCGACATCGTCTGAAAAATTCAAACAATAATGTGTTAGCTTTTTCTTCTGGTCCTAAAGTAGTTAATAAGCCAGATAATTTTGTTCGATACTTACCTACAAAAACTACTTTGTTCACAGGATTTAAAATTATCTCTGCTAACCGCTGTTACTAAAACTGTACAGCAGAGTAAAAAAATTCCAATTCTATAAGAATAAAACATTTATGAGTGAAAACATAGTGATTAAATAAAGTAATAATTAGATTCTCGTTGTTTCATCAATTATATTCCTCTTGCTTTAACATTAAACTGCAATTCTAAAAGTAAATGTTTTTCAAAAGTTGAAAATGTGATAGATAAAACGAAAGCTTATCTATGAAGAAAGGCGAAGTCGTAACATTATAGATCAATAATATTTGTGGAAGTTTTTTTTTATGTTCCGTTGATTCAAGTTTATTTCTTTTAGAATAATGTAAGACTGACAAGAGAAAAGATTTTGAAGAACTTCAGGAAGATTAAACCAGGAACTAAATAGTTTAGTTTAAATTTTAAAATATGTAATATTAAATAGATGATATTATCGCTAAGACGCTAAGTGATAAATATATAAAAAGTGTATGCTTCCGTCAGAGATTAAAAATGACGAAATTGACCCTCGTGTTCTAAAATTAGACACATTTTTTTGCGTTCGTCGGGGAATGATTTGAGCTCCGACTCTGCTATTAATATAAATTATAATCCATACATCTACAATATCTACATCGCGCCGGTTTATATTAAATTTGGTTAGCCTAGCCGGTGACACGTCAGCGGATACAAATTAATCGTTCAATTCCGCATCACTTAAAGAAGCCTCAAAAATCAATCTTAAAGACAGCGAAAAAGTTGAATTTTGCGGAATATTAAATGGAAATATCCACTGATAAGAGAAATAGAGAAATGTTGGAAAAATTGTTATGTTTTCTTTTAAAAATAAAATAAAAATTTATAAGCTATGAACTTACTGGGCGTACGAGGCCATTTTGGAGTTTTCGGAGCGTTCACCCGATATTCTTCCTTTGTTATACAGCCATGTTAACATGGTCTTTTTAACAGTAGATAATTGCGATTAAAACTACTCAATTTGCAATAATAACTCTTATAACACTGTATGTAGTTTGTTCCTGCGAGAAAACTATTTGTCAGTCTTGTCACCGACTTAGGAACCGAAGCGTCATTCTGTGAGAAATGAAGGAACACTCTTCTGTGTTACCAACGGTTGATTTCCACGGATTCAGATTTATCAATACCTAATGATACATAGGTGATTTCGTGATTTTATTATAATTATTTTTTTAAAATAATAAATCATACCCGTCGTTGACAAAAATTTAATCGAAATAAATAATAATTAAATTAAGAGGATAATGTATTTCAATTTTCAAAAACGAATGCATTATGAAATCGATTATCGATAATTAACGATTCGCCAAAATTCTTATTTAAGTTATTAAAATATCTTGGTAAACAATTCATGTAAGTGTTAAATTATCGAATTTAAGGGCATGTGATACTTTACCATAAGAGTAAATTAATTAAACCAATTCTACATATTCATAATAATAGATATTTTTAGCAAATAAGAGTCAATAAACCTTCGTCTACATGTGAGACGAAGGTTTATTATGACTCTTATTATCTAAAAATATTTATTATTATGAATGTATAATTGGTTTAACTAATTTGCTCTTATGGTAAAGTATCACATTCCCTTAATTAAGCGCAATCAGTTAAATTTTAATGCATAATTACATATATCTAAAATTTTTAAAAATGCACATAACTGCGTTTTCAAATTCTTCGAAATAATTTGAATTTGAATCGTTCGATTTCGATTTTCGATTAGTGCTGAGTAGGTAGTTCTGGGAATCTGGGAATTCGTAATTTTTGTCGTTATACGCGTTTGTGGGGTTTCCGCCAATTTCTACAAAATAATCTGAAAAAAGTATTCAAAGCAATGTTCTTTACTTATTCAATAATCACATTTAAGGACCTTATCGTCGTCCAAGTTTAAATACAATTAGAATTTCACTTATTGAGTTTTAACAATTAATTCGGTTGTTTAAAAAAAAAAGTTTGGTTATGTTGCAAAAAATGCAAATAATTCATAAAAAGTCGTTAGCTAAATTACTATAATTGTTGGATGTACGATGCGAATAGTTTAAATAAATAGAAAATCGTTTCGTTTCTTGAGTTTTTAAATATTCACGAGTGGGTAATTTTACGATCCATTTAATTTGCGAACAATTTTCCCGCGCATCTCAGTTCTCAACAAAAATTTGAAAATATGACCTTGAACTTTGGTGATTTGGTCTTGAATCGTTAATTGTAAAGAATTTTTGAGAAAATCAGTGCAATATAAAACAATTTCCTGGGTATTTCGGTATTCGCGAGTGATTTTAGTTTATTTTATATGATTACCGCATTTTTGCAATCAGGTATGATGATTATTATTATTCCCATTAAAAAATATGTCTATCTATTTTAATTATTTTTACAAATAGTTTTTCTATAAAAATGATTTTTTTTTTAGTAAAGTAGAGTAGAATGGATTACATATGGATCTGAAAATATACACAAAATTGAATATAGGTATTTTTGTCCTATGATGAAAGAATATCAACGAGGAAGGATTATTACACGCGTATAAGGAAATTCCAAAGGAAATTCAGAAAACCTGAGCAGTATCTGCAGAGTCTGGGTGTAAGTAATAATAATATTAACTATTGTGTAATTATTTTTTCCTTCTTTTTAGTTAAGGGCGTTGGACTCAAGTGTTAAACTCAAAATTCCATTCTCCATTTTACTCAACGAAACTTACAGATAAATATTTTTTCGCTCTGTAGCGTTAATCTTTTTTCAAATATAAGAAAGACTGCATACAGAGCAAAAAAATTTTTAATTTCGATACTTTTTGCATAAAACGAAGAATTCAAAATCTAACTTCAAAATTGAATATTTACATTTTACTTAAAAAATATTTGAATTAGATATTTTCTCGCTCTGTACGCATAATTCTAGTTAAAAATTGATTAATTCTACAGAGGGAAAAAATTCCAAATTTAATATTTGTTGAGTAAAATGAAGAAATCGAATTTTGAAATTAGAATCTGGCTCCAACATCCTTAATAATGATAAGAATCTAAAAAGTAATACAGAAGAGATAAAACTAATGAAAAATAAAAGTTCGGAAAATATTTTTTGTAAATATTTTATTAACAAAGCGTAACAGTCGGTAAACGATTAATGCTTCTTTCACAGTAACAAAGATACACATCGAGCAAAAATTAAATTGAATTATCGATACATGGAATTATTTTGATGACGTAAATTTTAGATGATGATTTTATGGTATTAATTTGCTATCTTATGATACAACATACATTTTTATTTCCTACTATATTCTCACTATAAAAACATATGAAACGGATTTATAAAGAATGGGAACGGTATATTTCTAAAATGGAATACTATTTGACTATAAATGCGATACGATATCTTATAAGAACTTTTACACTTGGAACATCTTTTCGGACATCGATATATTTTGTTAAAAATCTCTGAAATCCAGATAAAATTAAAAAAATAAGAATACATTTTCTAATACAAATTTTAATTGAACTACTAAAATTAAAAAATTGATTCTATCTTACACGGAGAAAATGTGTTTGGTAGCCGTTCAAGTAAATATGGTAAAAGTTGGATATAGTGGCTTTTCAGCGATCTGTAATATTTATTTCTAGAACCTCTACGATCTGTTCGGTAACGATTACCGAAGTCCGGTAGACACTCGTCGACTTCGGTAATCGTTACCGAACAGATCGTA
>CAJFCO010000035.1:3039158-3059509 GCA_904066015.1 Synergus gifuensis
TTACCGAAGTCGACGAGTGTCTACCGGACTTCGGTAATCGTTACCGAACAGATCGTAGAGGTTCTAGAACTAAATATTACAGATCGCTGAAAAGCCACTATATCCAACTTTTACCATATTTACTTGAACGGTTACCGAACACATTTTCTCCGTGTAAAATCATTCAGAATTCATTTCTTATTTTATATTCACTCTACTATCAATATTACCAAAAATTAAAATTAAAGACTGGATGTCAAAGTTTTTTTTTAACGAATATACAAAGTAGATTACGAAAATAAAGATTATAAATAAATAAATAGAGATTTAACGAGAAATATTTTCAGGCGCTCTTAAATAATAATTTAATATTGATAAAAATAAGTACTGATAAAATGATTTTAAGGCATAATTTATTAGTATAAAAATTTTGATTCTGTTTATATCCTTTTAAACTGCAATTTTACATTTAAAAAGATAGAAACATATGAGTAAATGAAGCTACAGAATAGAATTGCTGTAAAATTATAAAATCAAAGAAAGGAAATGAAGCGAAAGAATTAAATTAAATTTATTTATTCAAGTTTATATCTGTCCAGACAAAGCTGCTTAAAATCTAACAACATACGTAGACAAATTGATCTATTCAATGACATCGATCAAAAGTAATACTTTTATTTTTATTTTAAATCGAAACCGACGTTTCGATACAGCACATCACAAAATTAAAAAATATTTCCCTTTTTTTTAATTCATTCTTTTATTTGTTTACTATTTCTCTCTTTCCCTTCCTCTTCATTTAGATATGCATTTGATTTTAAAAAGCAAACATACCTAAATTCTTTCTCGATTTGTGCACATAATTAATCAATCTCAAATGGAGCCTCACAAATCTTGAAATTTGAGTTTATATCGTGGATAGAGGCATGGGAAGCGTAAATGACACGTATACTTAATGAGTAATATATATAGACAAATAGATTGGTCGAATTTTACTTGTGGAAGATACTCCATAATACATATTTATATTTATAATTTTTATATACGGTATATATTATAATTTATAATATAAATTATTTCATTAGCACTGCTTTAGACTGCTTTAAACTAATTATATACCTATGATAGTTAAAGGCTGTATTTTTTCTGCTCTTCAATATTTTTACCAATCCTCAATTCTTTAGTTCGAAAAGTTAAATTCGATTATTTTATTAAAAATGAAATTATCCCTTCTAATAAAAATGTTTTACATTCAATACTGCTTCAAAGTTGCCAAAACTAAATAAATAATGAATTGAAGATAGGGAAAATTTTCGAAGGTTCTTATGTATAGCTTATGTGGTAACTTAAATACCGCAATTATATACAGATTTTTAAACACATTTTAGGTAGATATCTCGCTCTGACATCGATAATATTTTGTTAGAAGTATAATTTTGCGCGTTATTCGAAGTTGTTAATCAATTTTGAAATGTTTTGTTCCCAATGATGTATAACAAAAAATTTAAATTTATTTATCAATAATTTTTTATTAATTTATTAATTTTATATTTACCGTCGAACCCCAGAAGTTTTTAATTATATCTCTAACTTTACAGTAATTTGAATTTATAACAAATTAAATAATAAATTAAAATATAAATTAAATTCGATATAACGCGCACATTTTAATGGATTATACGATCCTAAAATTTAAAAAACACTCATTCAGAAAATTGCATATACAGAGAGAGGAAGTACGCACTAATGTATATAAAATTTCAAATCTATTTGGCACTCTCCTAGTTTTGTCAAAAAGGCGAGCACGCTGGCTATGTTCTTCAATTCAAAGTCATTGCATTAATTTTTTAGATTTTTCTCTTTCTCTACACTTTTTGCGCTATTCAGCTATAATTAATCTTACATTTAAATATCTATAATTTGTTACATATATGATAATTGGTCTAGGACAAATAAAAAATTACTAGTGAACGTACTGATGACGTTAATTAAAAATTAATTACTAAAAAATCTGATAAATATCCAAACATATAGATTTTTTATAATAATTTTAAACTCTGCTGAGTAAGACAAGAAAATTATTTTCAAAAAATTCATTATAAATTATTGGGTTTGAAGTTTTAATATTATATATTTTGCACGAATGCTCATGAAATGTTGCGGGACAGTTTATTTTCTTAGAGACAGAGGTAATTTATTGATATAAATGGTACGGGATGAACATATTTAGTTACTACTCGTCGCCCAATATTGAAATGGTTTGCCATTTTTTAAAATGGCAGATGGTTCTTCATCTCAATATTGCACGCGCATTTTATTTCGTATTTTGATTTCGGGCTGTCAGCCATTTCAGTTTTTTTTATTATACTATTAAATTTATACGCTGTGCATTTTTTACAGTTAAAATCTTAATCAGTTTTCTTACTTAGAATTTATTTTTACCGAAGATGTAATTATCCTGCCCGGACGCTTTCCTATTCTCAGAATTAAAATTGAGCTCCTGATTTTTGATTGAAATTAATTAGGATTTGATTTCTTTTATCGATAATTTCTATTTGATTTTTCTCACGCAATTTATGTCTTTGATTTCTTGTATTGAAAGTGACAGAGCGGAATAATTTGTTTCTTTTATATTGGATGGTATAGTAGCATTTTTTTGAAATATCGCAGAGTCACATATTTATTCCAAAAAATATTTCATAGAAAAGTTGAATAATTTTGTTTCGTATATATGCATTATTCAAAAAACATTTTTGGAATAGTTTTTGACATCCACGTTTTAAATGCTCATTATTTATACATTACTAATAGTTAATATTATCGAGTATTGCACTGAGAAAAAAAGTTGATTTAAATCAAATAAACGTATATTTGTTACAGAGCCAACTAAAAAATATCTTTGTATTAAATAAAATTTATTTGATTCAAAGAAATTTTCTATTTGAATTAAATAATTTTCTAATTGAATTAAATAGAAAATTTCTTTGAATCAAATAAATTTTATTTAATTCAAAGATATTTTTTAGTTGGCTCTGTAACAAATATACGTTTATTTGATTCAAATAAACTTTTTTTCTGGGTGTGGATATTAGAAAAATGGCACACTTTCGCGAAGTCGATAATTCCCTCCAGTTTATATCGCGATTATGTAAATCGCATTTTTTTTTTAATTATATCGAACGATACTTGTATTTACTCGTCTCGATATGTGAATTTTATTGATAATTTAAATTTATAACAAAAATGGATTTGGTCTCTATTATCATTAAAATCTATTTACTTTTCAACAAATTATCTCACAACACATAATATTAAAAATATAAATAAAATAAATAAAGTGTAACAGGCGATCTATTATAAAATTAGGTTTAATTTCAAAATTTCACATCTTTGAATTAAAATTTTGTAGTACGAGAGTCTCAACGTCACATAAAGCTTACTAATTTTTAATTTTACATTTTCTTGCTTAGTCTACTGCTTAATGAGAATTATTTTAATTAATTCTGTGAGTACCTATCTATTATATTATCAACAATGAAAAATTATTCTATAGTTACTCGCACTTGATTATAGAATAGATAAATAATTTACGCTAGATTTATAGATTTTGATAGAAATTTCTCTAATGTAACAATCATATTTAACAAATTGGATTTTAATAATTTTCTAAAAATTCTAAAAGTATGAAAAAATAAAAACTCAAATTCAAATGTCCCGATTTAAATGTAAAATATATGAAAAATATTAACATTCTTTACATTAATCAATATTCTCTTTATATTAATCAATATGTTAATATTGTTCTTAGTTTAAATAAAATCAATATAAAAATTCGTTAATTTGAACGTTCAGAACTTCAATCACATTTAATTCGACTAAAAGTAATTAAATGTCATTTAAAAAGTGTCAATTCTCTACACTAAAGAATTTTTAGAGAATCAATTTCAGAAATGTAATATGTTGTCCAGTACAGTTAAATTAATTACATAGATTTTTATATACTAAAAATTATTTTATTAAACTGCCACCCAAGGTTAAACCGTGACTAACAATTTCAAAAGTTAATCACGCAGACTAAGAGAAAATATACTTACTGCATCTGTAATATTTAAAATTTATTGAATTAAATATTAAAATACGTTCTTTGTAAGTATAAATTTCTCAGTAATTCTTCCATAATTACTATAAAATATATTTATTTTGTGTCTCGAAGTGCAAGCGGCTATTCCGATCGAAATCAGAAATCAATGGGTAATTAATTACTCAACTGATATCCTCTTAACGAGTTTTCGCTTGATTAGTAATTATCCAATATTCTACCATTATCGATCATTTTTATTAATTTACGTCGATAGCCTTCTTAATCTGATGTTACAATATTTCAGAATTAATTTTATCTCTACAAAACTTGTACAATTATCACGAAATAGAAAATACTCAGGAATGATGATGAAAGCTTATTTTTTTCTGCAAATAAGATTCAATCATTTAATTTCTATCAAATGAATCTTATACATTTAATGTTAGTATAAAAGTTGCTTTAAATAATTCGATTTTGAACTATGAGTGAAATAATTTTGACTCAAGAGAGTTAGATTTTGGAAGGGAGTATGTTTACGTTATTTCCGTTCATCAGAGTATATTAAAAATGTACTCTAATGAAAATTAAATTGTAAACTATATATTAATATTCTATAAGTACACCCCCTTCACCTACCACGTGATGAAAATTAATTTACATAGTCATTCGTGGTGAACGGTGGAGAGGGTCCGGCCGCTATGCTTGATCCACTTCGTGACAAACCTCCATGTAATCTGGGTTGTGCATAATATCCTTTATCATGTCCTTCAAGATTGTATATCGAGGAAACATTGGATAAACCTTCGAACTATTATACTCCTCCTGAAACAAATTCAACTTAAGCATACAATTTACTCTATTTTTACATTACAATTTGTCTCAGTTTGAAAAAAAATGAGAATGTAAAAATACTGTAAATTATAATGAGTCAAAGATAATGAATGAGTTAACTCATTCAAAATGCGTCCTAAGCTGATTGAATTCGGAAGGACAGATTTATTGCGAATTTTTTAGAATTGCATTCTGGGTTTCCTATTTATTGAAGAGGCAAAAGAACGATATTCAAGGCGGAACATGGATTCTCCTTTGCTGCCTTCAACTCCTTTTATAATATGATTTAGCTTTTCCAGAGGTGGAGGGTATTTCAATTGATAAACCAAGCTTCTCGTGGCTTCAGGCTACGTCTTCATTGCTACCTTACATCCTCTATAATGTGCATTATGAAGCCTCAAGTCTGTAAGGGAAAAATGCTTTTTTCCCCAAGCTCGAGGCATTCTTCCTCCTTCTTTCATACTTTTCTGCTCAGCATGTCTATAATAATAGAAAATCAGGCATATGTCACAAAAAAGCTAGCTATTCTATCTTCACTACTTCCAAATTCAATTTTGAACTTTTTTGGACAGTATGGATTCCAAATTAGATGTTGCAAAGTTGGAATCCGACTTGGGCCCTAGTAAAATTTCTACCCGGGGCCTCGACAGTTTACATATTTTTTATTTGAAGGTTTGACTGCCTTCAACATATTATTCATCGGCTTTTATTGTAAATCTTATTATGATAAGATTTATAAGGATCATGGGGTAACATCAAATCAGTGTCAGGGATCGTGAGTTTACATTGGCTTGTTTCTTACTGAATATTTTATTCTATGGGATATTAGGTCGACATAGGGGAAGCGGATGATAACCAGAGAAGTAAAAAATAAGCGAGGAGCATCTTATAACCCCATGTTGCCCAGTTATTGGGATATAAATGACACAGGGCGTTTATACTCGAGCTTAAGTTGCTATATGCTTTGTTTTGCCTTTGGGAGTTTCTTTTTTGCCAATTTTCTTTTCTAAAGATGGTGAAAGACATTTATTTTAAGCAGGAGATTTAATTTAACAGGAAAAAAAAAGAAAAGATCAAGGAGGTTTTATATTTTCTACGCGTGCCTCGTAAATTGTGTTCAGTATAATTTTATAATTCACATTGCTAATAATAAAATATAAAATTATAATACCTTGAGGACTCTGATTAGATTTCTGAGCCCACTGTATTTTTTTAGCAGCCTGTAGAGATCGTTGGTCATTTGGGTGTTTTCTGCTTCGATCTGAGCCATTGTCATGTCTGTAAATAAATAAATATTTATTTAACTAGGATTTTTAAAAGATTTCGCAGCATTTTAAGGGATTCCAGGATATTTCGCGGAATTTTAAATGTTTTTAAATTTTGAGGAATAATGTTAATAGGATTCTAAGAAATTTAAAAGATTCTGACGAATTTTAAGCGATTTCGAATGTTTCGTGAAATTTTGAGAAATTATAAGAGAACTCAAGAGATTTTTATGATTAATGAATTTTATTGAATTTTAAGAAAATTATGATTATTTTTAATTTTAAAAATTTTCATTTCTAAATGCTTCCTCTATGAGGAAGCAAATTTATTTGCAACATTATCATAATGAGGAAGCAAAGTACTCAAACAATGAGCACAAGAAAATATAAATATAGTTAAATGGAACACCCGAGATCGAATTCACAGCTAGTTTAATTTGGAATTTATGGAATTTTAATGAAATTTTTAAGGATTTCATGAAATTTGACGAGATTTCTTATACTTTCAATGGATTTTAAAAGATATAAAGGAATTTTAAGTATTATGGTAAAATTTTAATGAATTTCAAGAAGTTTCTGGGAATTTTTAGAGATTTTCACGAATTTTAACGTGGATTTTAAGAGATTAATGATTTTGAAGGTTTTTGTGAAATTTTAAGGGACGAAGGCAAATCAACACGCGTGCGATTATTTCATTTTTCTTATTACAAACTCCAAATCATTCGCAAAAGCCAATCAGGTTTACAACAACAATATATGCAAGATTTTCGAAACATATCGTTACATCACTTTCTTTTTTTAGAAAAAAAAAGGATAAGTTAAAAGAAATTCCACTTTTTTAAATTAATTTTTATAATTAAACGATTATTTACTCAGAGCTTAGAGCTTAGAAACATAGCTTTTTACTTTATTATGTAAAAGAAAGGAAGGATTTCGTTAAGTCTGAACACAAAGAACGCGAAGAGATAAGTGCAATTGAGCAAATCAATGGATAGAGAATGAATGTGGCAGAAAAATGTTTGCGCCGGGCAACGAGCCAGCAAATCTCATTGTCTTTGAGTAACATGGATTAAGTGGTGAAATGGAGGTATACACTTCCTTTTATAACCACTCTGAACTTATTTCTTAAAGTTCCACCCAGTTCCACTTCCATTTGAGAGTTTCAAGAAACATCTTGCTCTTTCGATCATTGCCTTTCTGCTCGAATAAATCCTACCCGTCAACTTGCCCACCTTTTTTACTTGACTTACTTTTTCATCTTCTATCACGCTTTTCTCATATCTTTATCGATTTTCCTTTGCATGCGACTTCATTTATATACTCTTATATATTCATTTTCTATTCATCAACTTTATTTGTTTGACATCTGGTACTCTTTTTATTACCCTTTTTATTCCCCACGACTAAGACGTTTTCTACTCTTTTCACGGTTCGCTAAATTCAAAAAATCCTGTGATTAAAAAAAAAGTAGAGGTAAAAAAGAAATAGATTTATGGCTAGTTGTTTCGAATGTGCTTGCTTTTTCAAAAAAAAAAAAAGAAAAAAATCCTAGAGTAATTTTCTATCTCAAGCAGATTTAGCTACCGGAATAATTATTTAAATTATAAAACCAGGGATTTTTTAGCCAGATTACTTCGAATTTTTCGAAATATGTAATTAGAAAATCAGGGTGACCACATGTCAGGGAAGTCAGGGAAATGTCAAGGAAACAAAAATTTTTCAGGGAAATTTTATGGAATTTATAAGATTTTAAGGTATTTTAAAGTTCCCTGTGGAATTTTAACGGATTTTTAAGTTTTTCGTGGAAATGTAAAAGATTTTAAGAAGCTTGTAAGAATTGTAAGAAATTTTAACATGTTAAAATGATTTTAAGGAATTTTAATATTCCTCATAGAATTTTTAAAAATTTCAAAAGTTATTTTTTGATTTTTAAAAGATATTGAGAAATTTTAAAGGATTTCATAGAATTTTAAGAGATTTGGAGGAATTTTAAATATTATTATTGATTCTCATTTTTAATACTTTCCTGTCAGGGAAATTTGTCTGAGAGATATAGGGATGTCAGGGAAATATCAGAGAAATTGAAAAATTGAATCTTGTGGCCACCCTGAAAATATCAAAAATATAAAAAATGTAAAAAATGTAAAAAATGGACAATGATCATACATTGTTTTAAATTTTTAATGTAAGGATGATATACTTTGCTGTTTATTCCTATTATTCAAGCTAAGCAGCTTTGTGAAAGATAAGGTTTCACTTGTCGTTTTTTTTTCTGTGCAATTGCAGCATTTTGTTCTTGTTTCTCTCGTCCATTATAAGCTAACAATGATCTATGAATCGCACACCAAGTTCCTTATTACATCTCTTCGTCGGGCACATTAAACGATTATTCAAAGTTTCCCAATTGAATTAAAAAATGACTGGATTCCAGATTTAAGCACATAAATCTACGATTTATTTAAGAGCATGAAGATAAAAGCATGAAGCTTCAAATTGGTTTCAAAAAGTATATATGTACAAGTTAAAAGAGTAATAATTTCACGTTCATATGAAGTTGTAAATATAAAAAAATATCTTTCGTAAACCTGACGGGTAGATATTTACGAGCAATGTGAATTTTATAGGGCACCTGGTAGGGATATAATATTTATAGCACATGCAATATGTGAAATTTTGAAGCACCTTCGAGACGTTCGATCCGCTCCCTTTTGCTTTCCGCTTCTTCCGCGAGTCGAGCCGTGGTCTTGACACCTTCCCCGCTTTTATGGGTTTTCTCCATGATGGTGCAAGCTCTCAGGACAAAGGCCGGCACAGTTTCCTGCTTTTCTTGTCGCGGTATATCCACCAAAATCCAATACTGTGTCTCCAACTTAATTACGTCCTGTAAAATCAAGAAAAATGTGTTGTCTGTGAAAAGAACACATTGTCACAGTAAACTTCACTCTTTTCTTTCTCAATCTATCGAGATTCACGCTCAGTGCAATAAATAGTCGAAAGGGATTAGAACAAATGCGGCGTAGTAGAGGTAGCTGCGATAATGTAATAATAAAGTAGTAGAAATTTAAAATCCCGGCTTTGCCGGGGATTTTAAGAAGTTTCAAATTACTTTAAGGGCAAATGTTGAACTATTATGTCATTATTTACCGAACGCACCATAAATATTTTATCTGGCTTCTTATCTTTAAATTATAAATAAGATATCTGGCTGTAATTTTTGGAAATGACAGAAAATATATCAGTATACGTCGATCTTCTCATTAAAGTTTGTATTTTTTTGGTACTGCAATTTTAATTAATTTTCAGCTTTTTAATGTAAGGAGGAACAGGCTTTAGTGCCTTTAGTGCTTTAATGAGAGAACCGCCGTGCAATGATATATTTTCTTGCATTTGCAATAATTTCGACGAGACATCTTCTTTAGTTTAAAAATAAAAAGCCGGAGAAAATATTTATAGAACTGGATAAGAGAATTTGATATGTTAAATTGTTATTCTATAGATAGGTAGAAAGTTTCTACATGTCAGGAAAATTTTATGGAAATCAACATTGTTCTTAAAGAATCGAAAAGCGTATTTTAGAGTCTCACAGAAACCCACGAGAATCTCGAGTTAGAAAACGTATGAACATTCAGGAATACGGAGGCGAAGAAATCCCCAGGGTTAAGGAAAAGGCAGATAAGACCCCCTTAACTGCTTTCTCCTATTGTACCTGAACATAAGGAATTTTTCTCTACACTATATTTATTTTTGTTCTCTCGCTTCCCCTTAAAACAGCCTTAAAACCTTAACTGTTTACGAGGTTTTTACATTAAAACATTTGGTAGTAAAAAAAGCTCTTAATATGTGAGAAAATTTTCTTTATATAAAAAGAATCTATAAAGAATTTAATTGTGTAGGTAATTATAGTTTATTAAACAAAGATAATGTTTAAAATGACTAGTTTTATAAATCAGGGGTTTTTATGAAGAGATTTGTTTAATTATACATAACAGGCAACTTCACTTAGCAGGAAAAGGGTATTTAATTGGGATTTCGATTCGGAGTCACCCAGTACATTGGGTGGCGGACACACTGAAAATTAATTATTCTCCAGTAAGCCGTTAATCCTCTAGCCGTAGGTAAATTTGAAATAACGTGTACCATCCTATCGCGCACTTTTATCATATTTACAATACTCGTGAAAATATGAAGGACTCATATACATAATCGTAATAAAGTTTGTGGAAAATTCTGAGCAGTCAGTTCTGTAGCAAATATTTAAAGCACAAACGAGAAGCAAAAGTTGCGATATTTATTTTGCATTTTTACCTTTAATTTTTTATGTGCGGGATATCGCTAAATAAATTTCAATAACAGCAATCTAAAATTTATCGAGAATGGCTTAACTAAGTTCTGGGTTATAGTTGTTAATCAAATTCTTTTCAGAGCGGAATACATGACGTTGTATATAGAACTTACAAATTTATATTTACAGATATTTTATTATTTTCATGTTTTACCTTGATCATGACTTTTAGGAGGTTGTAACGTTGAAAAACATTGCGAACTTGTATATAGAACGTACAAATTTATATTTACAGATATTTTATTATTTTCATGTTTTACCTTGATCATGACTTTTAGGAGGTTGTAACGTTGAAAAACATTGCGAACTTGTTTGCTGTCGGTATATTTGCACATAAGCTCTACCAAGGCTCGTTTTGCAGTGTCGTAACTTCCATCCAATCTTATCCTTACTGCTCTTAACCTTTCGTTTGTTTCGATGATTTCCTCCTTCGTTTGTCCACCTACGTAAAAAATAAAAAAAGAATATATATAAATCACTTCGATCAAAACAATGGCAAATTATTTATATTTGAATCCTAAAACATTTCTTAGCTTGGGTCTCCTTTTAACAAATATATGCTTACTTTATCCAAAGTTGCATATACTTTCCAACTAGATGGTACTCCAAAAGACAATTTCGTTTATTTTCATGAGCCTCAGGGATTTGCAACAAGCAAGTTTCGATATAAATTAATTATGCCTAAAGCAGTGGATCTCAGATATTACGAAGGCTGGAAGCATTGGTAATCCAAGCAAAACTAGAGCGAGCAAGCAACTGTTCAACTTCTATGTAAATTGGTCCTAGGTGTGATTATAGGTCTCTAATATTCACTTCCAATTTACATTATTATTGCTCAAGTTAGAGGGAGAGAGTGCTTATAAAAGTAATTTTATGAAACAGTATATGTACAACAGAACATGTTAATATTTCATAATATCATTGAGTATTTTAGGTGATTATATAAGATTTAAACTAAATTCAAAAATATTTTAAGATATTTTAAGAGATTTAACAGATTTTAAATAATCTTAAAAAAATTTGTAAGATACATATAATACAAAAGATTTCCAAAAAATATTCAAAAATTTCAGGAGATTTAACAGACTTCAAAGCTGTCTCTACATTTAATATGAAAAATAATTTTAGCATGATATATTCAGTATGATTATACGATAGTCACCCATCCGAGTATTACCGAGTCAAGTGCTACTTAACTACAGTGATCGAACGGGAAGCCTTAAACAAACTTAAACTTGAACCACAAGTTGTGAAGCAATTGATATTTGATGTTTTTAAGCTCTGAACGTGCAAATGAACGAAATAATTTTTCCAAAATCTATTTTATGTGGAAATAAAGTTCCAACTATAAAGAAAAATGGACATTCTTAATTTCTTTTATATTGTATTATTTTCAAAGTAAGTAAACTAATATTTATATTTATATTTGATATAAATGTGTTTAAATTTAATTGAATTAAGAACCATTTTTAAAGTATTGGTCGACAATTTTACAAGGCATTTTAGAGTTTACACTTCAACTAGAGATAAACATGTTTCTGGCTCGATTCCAAAGCGGCTTATTTTCCAACCACCTTGAGAAAATTTAATGCCTAGTATATAACTTATTTCTTACACTGAGAAAAAAATATTCGAAAATCAAATAAAATTTTTTTCTGGGTGTATGAGAAAATGAGCTTTAAATTGAAAAGCATTCATTCAACTCCTATAAAAGTAAAATTTTCGTTTAATTTAATACAAAAGTGCGATTTAATTTTAAATATTCAAATTCTAATTAGTGAAAAATAGAATTTTCGTTTTTATTTATTTTTCACTTTGACAAAATTTCATTAAAGAATTAAAAAAGCGAATAAAATGACATGAATTCTTTGATTTGATACGTACTCGAGGTTCCTTCGTCCTTGACATCCTGGACGATTCTCCTGACGCTTTGAGTAAATTTGCCCACGAGATTCGAGCCAGCTGAAACATATAATATCAAACTCTGGTTATGACGCTGTTCTTCAAAGGATTTCACGCTCAAGTTATAATTAGAACGATGCTTCCTAACTTGAGTTTTTAAGTGTCTATGTGGTGAAATATAGACAAGCTTGATCAATCAAAAAATATTGAAGTAAATCCTCATATTTTCGATGAAAAGAAATCGCAAATTGTCACTTTTTATGTTGGAATATTGGCTAACTAAAATGAATATTTTATGGAAAAGTTTCTCTAATACTAGAATTTTACTAAAACGCTCGAACCAAGGGTATATGTTTATTCAAAAAAGTAATAATAATCAATCTAGTCTTTTTATTATGTCGTCGTATCGAAATGGTCTTCAGAATCAAAAAGGAAGTAGAGTTTTTCTAGGTTAAAAACTTTTCCCTCTCATACTGTTACTGCAGAACCTCTGTAACGATCAAGCTTCCAATTTAGTGTTCATGTAGAGTTTTCAGATTGTTATCGAGCAAATTCAATGCACAAACTTTTCCCATGTAGTACATTTTTTGTTTTATGTATCAACAATACTTCTGAATTTTATCAATTTTAAAAATGAAATAACCGACATTGCATCAATTTCTCAGAGTAAAATACAACAGCAACTTTAATTTGTTTATTTAATGCTAAATCAAGAGTATCTAATAGCATTGAGTATAATACATAAAATATCTATACACATAAAATATGTTTACTAATTAACAATGACACTGACAGTGCTGAAGATGGGAGTATGTAACAATCTAACAAATTTGAAATGTCAGTAATTGAGAGATGAGATGTTCAGAAATCTTCGCACCTCTGAAACCTCCATCTTCGCCGTGATTAATGACACCATGCTTTCAAACAACAGACCAACTAAAGTATACGCGTTCCATAATTTATATATGTTCTCTCCCGCAGAGAATAAATCATACCCTGAAACTTCAGGAGTGCGAGCTACGATCGACTACTGTGTACTTGCTGAATTTTCAAACGAATGTAGTGTATATATATATATATATATATATATATATATATATATATATATATATATATATATCGATTTTATATAAAAGTTTCAAGAGGCAGAATATTGTTTCTTGTATTCCAAACAAGAAAAAATGTATTATATCAATAGATTTCTATAAATTACAATACTTCAGCTTCGAAATACACAATTTATTCAATACAATATCTAGAGAATTCTGATCGAGAGTCAATCCTCATCTTGACTGCCAATTTCGATGTGTCAGACTTTTATACCTAATCCTGAAATTTTCTCTTGCTTTTCTACCAGTAATCTTATCTGAACCTTTCCCCTCGATTTCACTAACATGCAGCTCACGACGATTCAAAGAAAATGTCGCTTTCCTCCTGCAAAGTCGACACTACTAAGAGGCACTTTTTCGCTTCTCTAAAGTGCCCAAGTACTCCAGGAAACTCCTTTTCCAAGACGCTTTCTTCTATCCTTATCCTTCATGTTATAGTTTGTGAACTTGTATACAATGTACATATATCGAAAGAATTACTCTGCTTGTTTATTCGCACGAATGCAAACAAGTGCACGAAAAGTCAAGGAACAATATCCTATCGCACAGAAGTTCAATATTGAATCTATAGTTGTTTTTTTTATATTTTTATAACAGAAAACCAATTTTGATCTGTTTGCATTCCTTATTGAATTAAGGAACCAATCTGTTTTCTTTTATTACTTACTCTTTTTTGTAACTTAAAGTCCAAAAAGTAAGAAATTGAACATTTTGTGATCTTCATCTTCTTCTGGATCGAAAATAGAATAGAATAGAATTTATCATTGGTTATTGTTTCAGTACAATAGCTTCCCATTCGTTGAGAGAGGTCCTACTATATTAGCGTATCTTTCTTATCAGTTTCGATTTTCACTTCCCATTTATTAGCTCTATTCTTTCATGGCTCTTCTCACCCTCTTTTTAAGTCTCGACTATCGGTGCAGTTAATAGAGTATTCACGAGGGATGCTCTTGTCAGAAACATTCTGTCTATGGAGTCAAAAAAGCTTAGAGCATTATACCATTGGCAAAATGCCAATCGAGAGGAACGTGTTGCTCATCGCTTACTGCACGACTAGACGTGCTCGAAAATATGTACGGTGGAAATTCAGGGAATAAGGATCTTTGGATTACCCTTGAACATTTATATTAAATATCAGATTTTCTGAGGTATTTTATATAGAGAATCAATAGACGCGCGATTTTTTTGTTTTACTTCTTACAATAATTATAATAATTAATATTGATAATTACAAATGTAATTATAATATCATCATTCAATTTCAATTACATATTGGATTTCCCTCAAAACAATGAAATGTTGAGTTGTAACAGAACTTGCGGTGGTCAAGTGTATTGCAATGTTTTGGCATAATCAGTATACTGTTCAGGATTTGTATTCTCGTTGTACCTACACGGAAGCCACAAGTCATTCAAATTCCAAGTTCCGCACGAATGTGCGCAGCGTTGATCAAGAACAGTATCACCGTACTAGATTAAATTTAAGGAATTTACATTTGATTAGACATAAAATAAAAAGTAACATAATGAAACATATTTTTTGTGCAATGATATATATGGTTATATCAAAAGATTTTCTTTTAAGAGACTCAAAAATAAAATATTATGACAGTTTTCATTCTTTCATCACAAAGGTTCCTTTGTTGTAAATTCTTTTCTCCTTTTCTCTTAATATCTTCTTCCTTTCAGCATTTTTCTTCAGTTTCCCGCACTTGACCTCCCTCAACATACGCTCTACATTTTCTGTAAAAGTATCTTTCAAGCACTAGATTTTTTTTTCCAACCTCCTTAATTCTGTGTGACGCGATATTGGAAAAGGAACTTAGATCCCGAGGGAAATGGTTTAAAAAAACACAAATCTACTCTTCTGTTATATTGTCTTTATAATTCGCTTGGACTTGTTTCAAAGCATTTTCGTTTCTTTCGTTTCGAATTAAAAAAAAAACATTTTGAAATTTTTTTGCCATTTTTTCTTTCGTCGTCATGCGGTCACACAAAGTGCAGTTTGGGATGGTTGGATGGTTTACAATGGTTCCCAGCACATTGCAGATCAAACGTATCGACCACAGCTTTGCGGCTTTCAAACCATGTCCCTTGTTTCGTTCGAATATTCGAACATTTGAACGTCGTTTCTACATGTATGGCTGACTGGTGCTCATCTGGAAGGTTGCGAACCGTATTCGATGCAATGACTCTCAATAAATTATTTTGTGGCTACCCACCAATCATTTCTAAATTATTGACCTAGCCACCTGATAAGGAGAAATAATTATTTCACCCCAAACCCTCCAAACGCCTCATTAAAAACACGTAATAATGATCGGTATTACGATTGTATCTATTCCATTTATTCAATTAAATGTCATAACAGAAGCTGTCATAACAAATCAGCGTAAATTATATTAATTTAATTGGATTATTCATTAAAAATAGAAACTTTTATTCTCTAAAATTAGTGGAAAATAAATATATTTTCTATAGTTATTTACAGGGTCCGGCACTCGAAGTGTAACCAATTAAAAAGGCCATAAATTCAGTTTGGAAAATTACTTTTACTCAATTCAAAGTACAAAATGTCTAAAAATAATACAAAATTCAGAAACAATTCACTTTTGCTCGATATGACCACCTTTTGCCTTGACTATGGCCTTGAGACGGTCCAAAAACGAATTGCAAGCTGCCCGAATGTGACTTGCAGGTATTTTGGCCCACTCCCGGACAACGGCTTTTTTCAGCGCCTCGAGACAAAATGCTTTCGTGCGCTTGTAAACAATACTCTAAACTGTCATTCAGCTAACTTACAGACAGCTGATGCCCGTGCGTCAGCTGCGCGAGCGGTCTGAAGTTGGTTACACTTCGAGTGCCGGACCCTGTATCATAATCTGCCATAATAATATAATATCCATATTATATTATCATTTTACTCTATGAGGAAGTAATTGATTAAAATTGATGGAAAATCCGCGCCAATTGAGAGGATGAGTTCACTGCATCATAAGATTGGTATTTAAAGAAAAGCGTAGTTTCTTATTCCGACGAATCGCGGACATAATTTATTTTATCGCCTCACTAATTAGAGCCTTAATTCTAGCATTTCGATTCCTTGAATCAACTGAATAATAGGCACGTATACGGACGTACTGTTGCAGATTAATAGATTAGCTCATCATGCCAGAGGCAAGTCGCGCCTTGCAATGCATCTAATGCATTTATGACCCTTTGAATGGTCTTAGTGGAGCCAATAACAAACAGTACGCAAGCTCTCGATATGGTTTATGCATGAACAAATGTTTTTGTTGCGTTGACTAAGCACACGTGGAAATAAACATGCAAATTGCACTGATTTCATTGTCCTTGAATATTATAATATAGTTCATCTACTATTTCCTCTGCAATAACTTAAATTTATTAGGAATCAATTCTGTTTAACCTGAAATTCAATTTAATTAACCATAATTCAATTCAATTCACTGGAATTAAAGGTAATTCAATACAAATCATTTGAATTCACATTAAATCCCACACGGAAAAAACTGTATGGATGTGAAAACCAGAGAAATAGTAAAATATGGTACAACTAAAATTTATGGTTTCCACTACCACGATTGTGGTTGCCACAACCATAACTATTATGTGAAAACAACGCCAGTGACAACAACGCGTTGTTGTCACATAATAGTTATGGTTGTGGCAACCATAATCGTGGTAGTGGAAACTATAAATTTTAGTTGTACCATATTTTACTATTTCTCTGGTTGTCACATCCATATAGGCGGTACTGCGCCTGTACTGGTGCAGTACTATACCAGTACCGCGCCAACGCTCGGCACAACACCCTAAGTCGGCTTCTAGCCAACACTTGGACTTCATACTGGGGCTGTACTTAGCCAGTACCGCGCTAACGCTCGGCAAAACTCCTAAGTCGGATTCTAGCCAACACTTGGACTTCATACTGGGGCTGTACCTAGCCAGTACCGCGCCAACGCTCGGCACAACTCCCTAAGTCGGATTCTAGCCAGTACTTGAACTCCATACTGGGGCAGTACTAAAGCAGTACCGCGCCAACGGTCGGCGCGGTACTAATTATTATCAGTACTGGCATTGCTCCTCATTTACAACTGGCGCGATACTATGCCGTTCGTAAGATCCGGCATAAGTCCGACTTTTCCGCCTGGGAGTGTGAATTTTTCATGGTGGCACATGTCAGTTTTATGGAATTTTAAGAAATTTTAAAGGTTTTTAAAAGATTTAAAAAATATTTTGAGCAATTTTGTAGGAATTTTTAAGAAATTTTGACATTTTTAAAATGATTTTTACGGATTTTAATGTTCTTCATAAAATTTAAAAAGATTTAAAAATATTTTTGATTTTTAAAAGATTTTCTGAAATGTTAAAGAATGTCATGGAAATTTAAAAGGTTTTAAGATTTTAAAATTCCTCATTGAATTTTAAAGTGTTTGAGATTTTTAGGATTTTAAAAATATTTTGAGAAATTTTAAAGGATTAAATGAAATTTTAAGACTCTTTAAACAACTTAAAGAGATTGTAATAGAATTCATTTATTACCGCGGAATTTTAGAAAATTTCAAGAGTTTCTAGGAATTTTTTGAGATTTTACAAAATTTTAAGATATTTTAAAATTTTTCGTGGAATTTTAATAAATTTTAAGGGATTTCATAAAATTTTGAAGTATTTTAAAGGTTCTTGTAAAATTCTTAGGAATTTTAATTTTTTTTTTTAACTGAAAGGATTTTAAGATATCTTTATATTTTTAAAAGATTCCGTAGATTCCCAAAGATTTTGTGGCGTTTCAAAAAATTTAAAGTGAAATTTTTTAAAAATTTCAATAGCACTGTTATTGAAAATTTATTTGCAAAAAGACATTGTCATCTTGAGGACGTCCTAAAGACATCCTTAGGACGCCCATGTCAGTCCAATTGATGTCCTAAAGACGTCTCATGTCCAAAAGACGTCTTTAAGACATGAGTCGTTTCTTGGACATCAATTGGACTGACATGGACGTCCTAAGGATGTCTTTAGAACGTTCTCAGGATCTCAATGTCTTTGCCCACTGGGTGATTGAATCTTGTGGCCACCCCGTTTTTTGATCCAAAAGTATATCAAAAAGTTGCACAATGGAAAAACAATTGACATCTACGTAGCAATGTGTGAATGTAGTTGTAATTTTTCAATTTTTTTTTTCATTTTGCAACGCTTTTATCCACTTTTTGAATCAAATTTAACACCTTGGGATTTAGTATGTTATTTATCTGAAACAGCAAGGGTTGGAATTTCCTCCTGAGTGGAGCCACTTTGTAACGACAAACCGAATTGGTCGAGATTTCAACTTGCTAAAGTTTCTAAAGTGTCTTCAGAACTTGCAGCTGTGCCTTTCCTTAATTTTGTAGTTCGCAACACATTACGCGAAGCATCTTTATATGTGTGACGGAATGTGCAAGAACATGTTTTATGAATCCTCGAAACTTTCCTCGAGCTCCTGTGAAAGGTTTGCGGAATTTGAGGTGACAGTTTCATGCATTTTTATTAAATAACTTTGATACATAAATAATAAATTACTTTCGGGAAATGAAGTGTTGTCCACGAGTATTCAAAATATATGTTTTACACTATAACTTATTCAGCCTAGATGAGATTTGATCTAATGCAATTAATTTTTCTTGAAAAGTTTAAATGCAACCAAGTTTTGGGTTTTATGCTTTTATATTATCTACTTCTATAAATAAAGTAGTTTCAATTGCAAAAGTGGGACCATAAACCATAGTTGAAATCTTTTTCAGCATTTTCTATTCAAATGAGAATTTATGCAAGCGGATTTTTTTGAAGTATTAACCTCGACTCAAAAGAACGACTGGACTATTTTATTACTTCGTTACGGAAAGTTATGACAGTGTCTCTAATTTACCTAGTCTCTCGGGAATTCGCTATTATGCGGTAATAGAAAAGTAGCGTCTAAAGTTTAGAGTGTCGAGTGTATTTAATACTAGAATATAAAAAAATGAAGTGTCAAGGCAATTTGTAAGCAAGTTTTTTAGGAAAATGAATTTTGATTACATTGTTATGGGTGCTAATTTTAATTTAAGAGAATCACAAAGTATAAAAGGTTATTTGAAGAAAAACAATTTTTCTTTATTAAAAATAAAATTTCAGTGATAGGATACTTTTAAAGTATCATTTAGCTTTTATTTCTACGAGTTTCTTTTATCTCTTTTATTTCATTTCATTAATATTTATGTTTATACATATCTCTGATAAAATATCTCGTGCAATATTCATCTATTCGAACACGAAAATAATGCTCATTATTCTAAAATAAATGGCTTAAATTTTCGCGAAATTTACGATTTTCGCTGAACTAAAATTTGATATACATCGGTGATATTTCTCGCAAAGATTGCTCCCGCATGAATTACCATACCGTAAATCAGAGCTCATTTCATCGTGAAGCGTTACTCGGCATGGCTGAAAATCAAATCAGATTTTATCATAACTAAATCATTCCGAAAATTCGCATTTGTAAATTAAGAAACTTTGACTGGTGCTTCATGTATTATAAAATATGAAATAAACGTTTTAATCGTAAAGATTAAAGATTTAAATTTAAAGATTAATATAGAACTTTATGCGGCTGCAATAGACAAAACCTTTGGGATAATTAAAGGGTTCAAAGAGCTCAAGACAAAATGACGCGATAAGACCCGTTGAGTGGTATTATGCAATACAGCTTCCCCTTTAAAATCCTCTTATAATCGAGTCGAGTACCCAAGCGAGAGAAATTGAACCACTTTTTCATTATTATATATATTATATATATATATATATATA
>CAJFCO010000035.1:3059609-3107960 GCA_904066015.1 Synergus gifuensis
ATATATATATATATATATATATATATATATACATATATATATATATAGCATTGATTAATAAAGTTAAAAAGGAAAGGTTTACGGAATATTTTCTAATAATTGATATTGATGAAAAGTCATCACAGAAATTTCATCACTTAATTTTCTAAATTTTTTAGCAGTCCCTTTTTGTTCAGTGCTTTATATGATTTTTCTTTGTAATTCTTTGAGAAGAGAGAATTTATTACGAGAACTATTAAGTGATAGTATGCACCTCATTTCCTGCTCTCAGCCCTTTGCATTATTTTTTTTATATGGAGGAAAAAGAAGAGAATTATGAATGATCCGCATGCAACCTTTGTTCTACCTTTCTTTTAAAAAATTTAACATTCTCTCCAGTTATAAAAAGGTGAATATTACGAGAGTTTTTTTTTCACAATTTCAGGAAGCCATATTTATTATGGAGACTTAAGAACATTAAAATTTCAAATTCACAAAATTTTAAAAAGAATTTCAAGCTGTTATAATAAGAAACAATCCTTGTGTTTTCCAGAATAAGCTGCATTGCTTTAAATTCTCTTATAATATGTATATATTTCAAGTTATTAACCTTTATGGTAATTATACCCGATGGTAATAGTAGGAAAATTACATTCTCAAGCTATAATGTGTATCCTTTGGGTATTAAAGTAATGCTTATATGCTTTCAGCACAATTTCAAACCATTTTTTTACTCCTGACATTAGTGTTAACGTTGCTGCGTCAAATAACTTTAATGATAGTTTAATCACCGCAGCATGTGCCTAAATTATTTCAGGGAATATTCTAAGGAAATTGCACAAGCCAACTTTCCTTTTAGGCAGTAAAATAATCTTACTAAACTAACTCTACAATTTGAAACTTTCGAAACATAGTTAGTGGACAATTAATAATTTGGTTCTTTTTGGAACAATTGAATTTAGTTTGTAATTTTAACATTTCCATTGTTGAAATGCAATTTAATCAAATTCAATTTTGGTATATCTCCTTGTCAGAATGTTCGTGCCAAACAGCAACTAACTATTTCCACCTGGACAATGAACATTCATTCACATCACTGTAGTCTCACTTAGAACAGCTTTGGTCAACGTGAGTTACGATTGTGCAGAATATATTGTGCGCAAGTTCTGGACAATCGAAATTCTCAATAATACTGTTCCCTGAATATTCTTAAAGTAAATTACACGTCAAAAACACCCCTTATTTAAAATTAAAAACATTCTCAGTTGTATATTGCCATTTAATGGGCATGCTTTTAAAGGAATTAAGATAAGAGTGTCAATCTGACGTGTAAATAGATGTTGGAAATTTTTAAATCAGTTTCTTCAACCTTCGTTTCAATTAAAACAGCAGCACGTGGCCCTTGTTATTACAGCTATGCATATGGTGTAAGACGTCATCTCATGACTCGCACTACTTCGAAATGACAATCTCAATATTCCCAAGAGATCAGATAACTTTTTTATTTCAAGAAATGACATTTCACCATCACATCAGGAGTCATCACATCAATAAAACAACATTTCCTTGGGAAAAATGCATTTGATTCGTTTCATTACCGATTATCCCATCTTCCTTAAAAAATAATATATATTTAAAGTGCAAACAAATACTTTAATTAAAAATTAAAAAGAGATACTGTATAAACCGTATGTTATGGACAAAAAACGATAGACTGGGGTTAACACTTTGAAGTCTTTAATTAGTTTCCAAATTATTCACAAGCGGTGAACCATGGGATTCGATTAACAACATCAACTAAAGAACGTGACAATTTTCAGCAGTCTGGCACAGACAAACATGATCCTATTAAAGTTAATTTTAACACAGATAATCTGTAACGAGATTTCATACACAGAGTTGTTACAAAATTTGACAGTGTATTAAAATTATCATAGGCTTTTTAATCCAGCCATCATATAATTTGAAAATATTCTTTTATTTCATTTACCATATGAATAAATTATTATATAAACGATGACAATTGAAATTTCAATGACTTTACTCTTTCAATCAAATACACCACACCCAGAAATAAAAATAAATGACTGGGAATTTCCAAACGTGAGTAACCCACTTCATTAAATTTGCTTGGTTATACAAATCAACCCGAACAAATATTTACTGTTCCTTACTAAGCACCAGTTGCTCTGGAAAGGCACAAATGATTCACGAAACCGGGAAAGACGCAAATAGTATAAAGAAAGTTCGCGAATTTGTATGTTGATTATATTATAATACATGCATGATTATATTATCTCATGCATATAGTAAACCGAATTATACAGTATGTTTATTGTTACGAGAATGTGGCACTTAACACATATGAGATATGCCTGAAATCTATTTCGCAAATTCGAGTAACGAGGACCATAAACATAAATTATTGTATTAAGCATTAACCGTCCGGTATTATCGACGTCAACGTCAGGAGATGATGTTGATCGATGATCAGAATTCAGGTCGAATCCTCATATTTTTAACTTTAACGTAAAAGGTTGTTGGAGCTGCGTCAGATGGCCATCTGCATGGTTTATCTAACCAGTTCTCTGAGTGCGAAACTAGGTTGTTTAATACCTTCCGATTCTAATTAAGGCCTAAATAACCAAAACTTGATTCTACTAGGACTCTAGAATCTAGAAAGTGCATGAAATTCATAAAGATTCGGTTTTGAAATTTCGCTTATTTTGTCTTGAGAAATAGAGCCTTTTGCATGTTCTGCATTCTGCAAAAAAATTCCTCGGCTTCATCACATTTCATGAGTCAGTATCTATTTCTCTCACGGTATATAATGTAAATATTTAACATATGTATTGTATATGAAAAATATGCATTTATTAACATAATTTTTCAATGAACTGGGAATTTAACACGATTTCAAGAGATTTAGAAGGATTTTAAGAGTTTTTAAGTGATTTCAAGTTGTTTAAAATTATTTAAGGGTCTATACCATAAAATATTTACAAACATTTGAAATTTCTTTATGATAGGATCCTGTCATTTTTAGTAATAAAATATAGAGGTAAATAGTTATCTAATGATTAATGTGTTACGTTTACCATATTTATAGCATGAAAACCTTCGTCTGGACTTTATACATTAATTATTAATGAATATAATCAACGATCTCCTCAAACTTGGCAAAATTGCATTAGACTTGCTTAATCACTCACAACTTTTCTAGTTACCCTAAGGTTATCGCTGACGCTGGAGATATTACTTAAAATCTTATTAAAACCTTAGAAGGTGACCAATAATTTTTCCTTTCCGCTCTGTCTCACCGAGAAAGGACAATTCGATCATAAAAGCTTTCAGGCCTCAGTAATTCTTTCGGAGCTTTTCCGTGGTTTTAACTTTTATAAGGTTTCGAATAAGGAAGTTACTTTTTACATTCTCATCAGAGAAGGTATTAGATTTGTGCAAAATTTCCCCCCCCCAGTTTTTGTCAAATGTCCACGTTTTGGGACCCCCTGAACCCGAAAAACATGTTTTTACGAATGTGTCTGTCTGTCTGTCTGTCTGTCTGTCTGTCTGTCTGTGGCCGTATATTTTGTTTGTGAGCACGATAACTTTCGAAAGAATTGACAGATTGGATTGTCCTTTGGTATACTCTTTAAGTGTCCTAAAATGAAGGTCAAGTTCGTTGGCCAGCCATTTTGGATAAAAATTCAAAAAGTGGGAGCATTTTGAAAAATTTTGAAACCACTTTTTTTTTTAATCTAGAAATTCTAATGACGCACGTTCGTAGTACTCAAAAAGTCGAACAATTTTTCTTAATGACTTTTTTGGATCAAAACAAAATTGAAAGACTTATAACATTTTGAAAATCCAAAAAAATCAAAGAAAACTTAAATTAGAAGCCGAACAACGCACGATATGAAAAAAAGTCTAAAGATGAAAAATCTTTCTTTTTGAACGCCCTATAGGATCCGCATAACAACTTTTTGAATTTCCTTAAAAAATCGAAAATTCAAATTTTGAGCCAAAAAACGCGAGATGCAGAGAAAATGATAAGAAATATAATTATTCGCCTTAAAAAGATCTACAAGTTCTCCTTTGGCCATTTTTCAATAGGATGAGTAGTTTTCGTTTAAATGGTGAAAAATATTGTTAAACAGAGCCGAGCGCGGAGCGCGAGCTTTAAATCAAATATCGAGCGCGAAGCGCGAGTGCCCTGATGAGAATGTGCTCCTTAAGGTCGATAGAACCTTAAGTAAATTAGTTAAATTTTGCATTCAAAGCTGTAATTTAATTTAATTTAATTAAATTTTTAAAAATATAAATTACAAATATACAAAAATAAATTAAAATATAAAAATATAAATTATGTAATTTAATTAAATTAAAAAAAAAACATATCTTTAAGCGTCCTGTAAAGCGCAAGCTTCACTAAGGGCACAAGCGCGCGAAGCGCGCAACACGGAGCGCGAAGCGCGACGTGTATATATATCGGAGCGCGAAGCGTGACGATCGAACTATATTCGACCCCCCGCGCGCCGTAGGCGCGCTCATTTTTGCGAGCAAAGCGAGCCGCGCGCGAAGCGCGCGATGAGAATGTGCCCGCGAAGCGGGCAGATTTTTTTATTTACAATTATAGCTTAAATTATCAAATTATTTAAACTCTCACAGAAATCTCATGAAATTCCTGAAAATTCAATGAAATCTTGGAAATTTCTTAATTGAAATTCCTTAAGTCCTTAAAATAATTTAATATTCTATGAAATATTGCAAAATCTCTGAAAATTACTTCAAATTCCATACAATTTCGTAAAATCCTTTAAAAGTCCTTAAAATTAATTAATATCCCATAAAATATCTTAAAATCCTTCAAAATTTCATAAGATTCCTCGAAATACCTTGAAATCACTTAATATCCCTGAAATCTCAATAAATTTCATAAAACCCTTTTAAATTCCTGTCCATTATTCAAAATTCCATGAAATGAAAAGTTTATACTATAAGTAATCTGTTTCATTTCCCAAATAATGTTCACTAACCTTATATATTTTTCAATATGTTTTCGCTTCACTAATAATAATTTGTTTTTCACTTGAAAATAATTATTTTTACCCTTTAAAATTATTTTCTGTTTTTATATAACCTTTTTGCCAGCAATTGTTTTTCCAATAAAAATAATTGGAAGATAGTTTTCAAATTCGATATTTTATTCACACACATTTCGATCAATTTCCAAACGAATCAGGTTTTCGGCAACAATGGCTCGATATATGGTAACATCACTTTTTTAAAATAGAATTGAATTGATATGAGTATATTATGTATGTGAGCTATGCAACTGCATCAGTAGTTTGTATATCTTGATAGTCGAATGCTCAAAATGAACGGAAGTAAAGTGACGATAGCGAAAAAAGCGATGTTTTTATCGAAGATTTTCTAAACGAGATGGATCAGGGAAAAATTGTTCATTTATAAAAACTTAATCAACATACTGCATATTAATTTTTATTCAATAAAATTCCGATAATATTGAATATTATTTTAACCCGAATAAAGAGTTATGGTAATTTGGGATGAATCTTGGGTTTTACACACACAGTTGGCTTGTTCATTTTCCGCGGAATAATACCTTTTGTAATACAATATGTTTTCTTGGAAGAGGGTGTAATAAAATATGTCCCTTTTCACCCCTCACAGATTTTTCTTAGCCACTTATTCTTACTTTTCCACTGCTCTCTTTTCTGTGTCACTTCAACGAAATGCTGTAATCTCAGCCTTAATCTCGGCAAGAGCGACGACAGAGAAACAATTGTCACAAGTGAACGTGTCTCGTTTCATGCACTGCGAGCGTGTAGACACCCTCGCAAATAAAAGCATAACTTTGCAGATTTGAAGGTGAATGAGAAATTTTTTTCATGCAAATGAAATGATATACACTTGATAAGAAATGAAACGAGTTTTTCTTTTTAGTTATTTACTTTTTTACTTCACTTGGCAATTTTTCCAGAAAATTCTTCACCAAAAGATTTTTTTTGAACGAGTGTATTTAACGGCTTTTCCAGATGTTATAATCTGTATAGAAGAGTATAATTAAAACTTCGGAACAGTCATCTTTAGGCAGGTATGATTAAAATAACGACATCGTAATAGTCACAATTAATCTCCACTTGGATATCTTTGAGTGCTTAATAATAGTCTGACTCGTGTGATCGCACATGAATGCCGACCTTGCATCTTGAGAATAGCCAATGATATATAGACTATAGACGTAGACATGCGTTAGTTACATTAAATGATTTAAACCGCATGTGTCAATTAAGACGGAATAAAAGTCATTTCGAGTAACCCATCTAGATTTTACATATGATTTTATGTATTACGAACACATGTGACGTACCCTTGAACTGAATCGACTAACCATACTTCATACTTCATTTGGTCGAGACTATAAGTCCGGAAATAAAATTATAAAATCATCGTCAGTATAAACACCTCGACTCCACGAAGAAAAACGTTTCAACGAGTCTGTGAAATCGATAAAAAAAGAAATAGTATAAAAGGGGTGATGATTGGTATTTTGTTTTGTAGAAATGGGAACTTCGTGCTTGTAATAAGAGATTTTCCCATCCAATATAACATAAAAGTCGATCCCAAGTGGGTTGTAAAGTTGACAGTATTTTTATGTGATATACATGTAATATATGTATTTATGTATATTGCATGTATACCACATAAAAATACAACATACATGTATGCTTATAATAGGAAGATTTATGTTAGATTGGTTTTTGAAGTCGTTGTTTTAATCCAAATACATATAAGAAAATAGGGACATAGAATAAAGAAAATATAGTAGTAGGTATGAATTTTACTCTTTTAAGGAAGTTTAGAGTTCGACAACCTGTTAGATACCTAAAAGATGTTTATCTATATACATATATGTATTATGCAGTGAAGTGTACAGGTAGTACTGATTTAGTATCAGTAATAAACAAGACAAGCGAACATAAACACATGTAACTGTACATAGTTATAAACTTGTTGAGATACCGCGAATGATTCTGCTAATTGCTTTACATTGTACCTACTGTAATTTAAGTCGAGTTCGAAATCATGTTTCTCAGGATTTCATTATAATTAATTTCCCTCATACAGTATAACCAGTTTCGACAAGTTTCAATGCATGCTTTTTATTTTAGCACTGACTATAGTAATTATATTTTCACTTTTTTAAATTCATTTGCATCCAATGCAATCCTTAAATTCTTTGGAGTTCTTTTAAAGTCCTTTAAAATTCTTTAATATCATTTAAAATCCCTTGAAATATTTAACAAAATTTTTTAATTACTTGAAAATCTTGAAACTCATTCAAATTCTTTTGAAATTCTTTATTAAATTCATCTCTTAATTAACATCTTAATTAACATCTCTTGAAATCTATTAAAATCGCTTTAAATTAATTAAAAACAAATAAAATCACTTGAAATCCTTTTAAATACCCTAGAATCACTTAGAATCTATTAAAAACCCTTAAATTCTTTAAAATACTTCAAATCTATTTAAATCGCTGTAAAATCTATTGAAATCCTGTAAAATTTCTTAAAATCACTTGAAATCTTTTTAAAATCCTTTAAAAATTCATTAAAACCACTTGTTTTAATATAAACACTACCTCTTTTTTTTATAAAGTAATCAAACATTACGAATGATTAATCCAGAATATTTTTTTAATCTTGATGGGCTATTGATCAGTTTTTCCTACGTGGGGTATTTACCAGTGAGAGCGTAACGCGCCAGGTAGGGTCCTATCCAGTTTTCCAAATTCGGACCACATTAGAACCAGGGAAAACTGGCTAGAACCCCATCAAAATTTCTACACAGGTTGGACTACTTTCTTTCCTTGGGCATATTAGCAAATTTCACTGATTCTCAGTGGCTCTTTTTTCACAATTCCAATCAGTAAAATCTACTGAAAATCAGTGAAAAGTCATTGAAATTTTCAGTACTTCAATTTTGAAATCAACTGCCCCATTATGTATAATATCTTTTAATGAATCTAGACACTAAACGTAAATATTCCATTTCTGTAAACTATATAAGAAACGTCAAAAGCAATTGACAGATTCCGATTAACCTTTCGCAGTTAAGCTCTGAGGATCAAATAGTTCGTCCCGCATTTCCGTGTATATATTATCCCATAATAAATTAAGCTACACGCAAACGGCAAAAGTCAAAGGAAAAGGCAAATCGGATCTCAACCTATTTGAGCAACTAGTCGACTTGAATTTAAACTGCAAGTGCCGAGAGGGCCGAGAGGTTAAGAACATAGATGTTAGCTTCGGGGGCGTAGGGGGGGGTATGTGAGTAGGGGGTGGGGTGCATAAGGGGGGGCTCTTACTTGGATTGTCGGCACGATGAACGAAGGCAAGTGAACGCGGTTTATAAATCGCGAGGATGTCCGTCTGCGATGATGCAGTGACATTTCTAATCGGTTCGTCTAAACGATCAACTCGCACTCTTTCGTGTTCTTTCAACAGTAACAGTTACTCAAAAGTTCCGCAAACAATTACGAAACTGCGAATTTCCGGTACGGAATACTTATTAATGAATTTTATTTCTTAGTGCTGTGTACTTAAGAGTTCAGGAAGAATTTATATTGAAAAAAAGTTCTTCTCAATTTCGTTATGACAGAGATGAAGAAAGTATTGATTTTTTAAAATTAAATTAATTTTATTTGGTGATGCTTCAATTTTTAAGTAGTAAAGGAATGTGTTTGCAAGACAGCAATGCCAGCCAATTTAAAATTCTATATGATAACTATATTTGTTTTTTATTTTGTTTAATATTCTACTACAACTATTTATGCGAAAGAATGTGAATTTCTGGATAAGTAGTAAAATAAGTTTCAATCAGACATAAATACCGGGAAATTCTTAATACAGATTCATTATAAAGATTTCATTTTTCACATTTTTTATAAGTAGTATGAGGTTCGGGAAGACTTATGATTTATGTTAAATATCTATCTTTATTGTTTAAAGGGATAATTTCTTGTCCTCTGTCAGTTTACTATATTCGTTATATGCCTTACTATATTACAATATAGTAATTGCAATATAATAATACATAAAGATTAATGATGTAATACAAATATAGATAAAATCGTGTTGTCGAAAGAGTAAATCGACAAATGGTAAAAAAATTCGAGGGAGAGATGGCATAAAAGATTACGTGGTGTGTAAAGAGGACGAGATTGCACCTCGTGCTCTCGTGTGAATCGCGTGTGAAGTCACTATATTCACGTGTGTACGGATGAACCTTAGAGAAGTACCGTCACTTGCTGACTGTCGTTCCATTCAGCCTACGAGTTAGAGTAAGTCTGAAGTGCTGACCTTGCACCTTTATTTGACCTTTTACCTTGATCCTGTCCCCTTAACCCCTTTAGATGCATTTACATATCTCCTCCAATTGTTCTAACACACCTGAAGATACATCTGATAAAACAATAGTAGTATTGTTCTTGATTCTGTCGCGCGCAATTCTGAGATTTCTATTTACATACATCTTTCAATGTTAATTAGTTTAAAAATTAATACCAACGGTATACGGTAACAGTTAGAATTAAATATAGAGTTTATAGATAAAATTAACTTATCATAATCTGCCTCAAAAAAATTCACAAAACACAGTATCGCGTGTCTCATGATTCAAGATGAAGTAGATCAGTTTCCTGCTATCTGCAATTTTCAACTTCTATCTTATCCGTTTTTTTGCGTGTGATAATATATAATTGATAATTATATGTCTAGAATTTAATCGGCGACATAGAGCTGCAGTTTGGCTTTCAGATCGACAATCTAATCGATGTGCGAGTTATCACTTTCGTAATACTATACTATAATGTCCATTTAAAATGTAAATAAGATGGATTCTTGAACTGTCGTCGAAAGCCAAGGATCTCAGCTCCTTTTTTTGTGCGTATCACTTCCTCTTTACTTGGAGACCCTCCGCGTCGAGCAATGGCGTGTACATTTAGTGTCGAGTATCGTGCAATACCTCATTAACTGTAAGTACTTCGGGTCATTACACGAATCGATGATTCGAGTAACACGAGATCGTAAATTACCTTGTCACAATAACGTCCCCTGCAAGCAATTGTGTGTGAAAATGGACGTTCTGTGCACACTGAATTGACAGCTATTTTATATGTATTTTCGAACGATTTGTATATTTTCGAAACCTCCAGATAACAAAAGCATAATTTTGGCACAACTGTTAGAATAATTCTTTAAATAACCGGGAAACCTTTCAATTTCATTTTTAAGACTTAAAAATGATTGTTTACTGATATTGGCTATTTTTACGAAATATTATTAAAATTCTTACAAGCTTCTTAAAATCCTTTAGGATTCCTCGAAAAACTTTAAAATCCTTTTGAAATACGTAAAAATCTTTAAAAATTTTTGAAAAATTTTCAAAATTCCTTAAAATTTCACAAAATCCTTTAAAAATTATAAAAATCTCATTACAGCCTTTAAAATTCCACGAGGAACATTAAAATCTCTTAAAATCACTTAAAAATCAAAATTTCTTAAAATACTACCAAGCTTTTTAAAATCCTTTAAAATTCCACACGGAACTTTAAAATTCCCTAAAATTCTTTGAATTTCCTAATCATTGTTTAAAATCTCTTAAAATTTCATTAAGTTCTTTAAAATTCCACTAAATCTTTTAAGAATTATACAAATATCTTACAATCCGTTCAAATTCCTAGAAAACTCTTAAAATCCTTTAAAATTATTGAAAATCTCTTGAAATCATTAGAAACCCAGAGAATTTCTAATAATGCCTGGAAATTTCCCTGAAATTTCCCAGACTTCCCTGACATGTGGCCACCCTGTTAAATATAATTTCGTAAGAAGAGTCGGTGACAAAAAAATAAGACTTTCTAAATTTAATAATAATTGAATCGAGTCGAATTAAATAATATTCAAATTATTATTTAATGTTCCGATATTGTTCTTAAAAACTTTCGAAAGAAATGTAAAGTCTAATAATAATCGAGATTTCACATACTACGAGAAATTCTTGCGTAGCTATATCGATCCCATTGTTTTCGTTCAAACGCGAATTTATCTGAGATGAGAAATTGCTCCAGATTTGCATTCCTCTTACTTTTCAAGGGCGAGCAAATATTGACTGCGTCGCTTACGAGATTTTTAATCTTCATTATTCAGTCTACGAGACGGCGAGACTCAAAGTGTTTTTTCTCAAAACAGAATTTTTTATGAAGCGAAATTGAGTTCTAAATGCATTCTAGTCACCTTGCTCAAGTACGCAAATATTATATTTACACCACTTCTACTTATAAATCTACGTAGACACATTATATCTATCACCAAATAATTTGCTTTGGAACATGAATTTGTTTTTCGAAGATTTCTTCACTTTTGCTGATATACCTGCATATCATCGAAAGTAAAGCATGGTTATAAATTTGTGATCAAGGAAAAAAAAGTTATTTAAAGAAGTGGAATCATGCGTCAAGATACGACCATATCTCTTGAAAATTTTACAAAATAAACCCGTGAAAATGTAAATAAAAGAAATGAAAATGGATGGGAAATATAAATCATGATAAATATTTAAAGTCCATATAAAGAAATTAAATAGATATTCTTTTTGAGATAATAAAATTTCAAAGTTAAAAGTAATATTGGCAATCTATTCTCGGAAAAAATTTCTGTTTTAATTTCAATGTTTTTTAATATTGCAATGAAAGTTTTTGTTATTCTTCTGATTCCTTATTCTCATTATTTATCTTCGTCATCAAAACTCTGAATGTTTTTGTTTGCTTCACATCAATTATTTATTCATTTATTGTGCCTTTTTAATTCTATAGGAATAATGACTGATTAAAAATGAAAATAGCTTCTGATTTCTTATATTTCTCTGACGTCATATATGTAGTATCAAGAACTGTGCAAACAGAAACATAAAACGGTAGTTATTCTTAAACAATTGTAGTGCCACGACATAAATCACGATTAAAGAAGTCACTATAGTTCCTTTCAGGAGAAAAATTGTTGCCCGCAAGCGCGATATAACTTCTTATTGTATAGGCATATAACGGCTCTGATAATGAAATTAAATAAACAAGATTCTTTTATTATTCATTTAGACGTGAAAATCTTGAGATATTTACATATGCATTACGTCAACATTTCTCTTCATTTAATATCACATTCTAAAAGTAAAAAAAGCAGTAATATTTTCGTGAGTCATTATGCAATTTACATTCACGATGACAGCATTTGATTATAAAAGAGAAAAGTACTGTCGATATGATAGAGAGGGATATACTATTAAGAAAGATTTAATTGATAAAAGTCTGCAAAATGGGTCAAGCATGTCAGTCTAATTCGCAGATCATTTGTCACTTCATCATATCTGAATCTAGATATAATTGATAGAAAATAACTTATACAATCTCTTTTTTCGAATAACTAATTATTCCTTATGTGCTGCAACTTATATTTTAAGTAATCAAAATTGCTATCAATCTATGGGTATATAATAACACACTGAAAAAAAATAACATACAAGGATAAAAACATATAAGTATACTAAGAGGAAAAACTTGTTTATACCACTCATCGTGTGAATGTTCGCTCCATTAAAAATATTGCCTTGTAACAACAGATGGATAATTAATTCCAAACTTCTTCCTCTAAAAAAAGTCTTATTGATTCATAATCTAAGATAACGCGGTATCCTTATATTCATTGTCACGCAAATATTTGCAGATAATAATACTCATTACGAATTTAGTAAAAATAGTGAAACAATCGACCCACAAAAAGTGGATCCTTGGTTCAAAGTGGAACAACATGTTCAGTGAGCATTGTCATGATACGATAATGTGCGTAATTCTCTATGAGTTGACTGCAAGAGCGATTTAAAGTGAAATTCCGTACACGGGCCATGAAATGCTTGAGTAACGTTGTATACGATCTGTGTCACGTCGAAGTTGTTCTCGTGCTTCTGGTGCACTCCCATGAGCTCTAGGGCATTGTTATTCAGAATCGTTCTCCTGAGAACGAAGAGAACGATAGATAATTTCTTGAAATTCTATGCAGTCTGCGGCACTACAATCTACCTGTCGCCCGAACGTAATTAAACGAAGCTCGCCCAGTGCGATCGCGACTTAATTAATTTTCAAGGGATTTTTTTCTAAGAAAATTAGACTTTCTTCGGAATGCTAGATTGATACACCGATTTTAGAATTAAAATCTCTCTGACTAGAAAAAAGTAAATAAAAAAAGTAAATAATAAAAGTAAATTAATTAAAGAAAAAATGTAAATGAAGTTGCAAGAACTTTTATTACATGTTGGAAGAATGAGTTTAGTCCTTTAATAGCTTTCAGTTAGTTCTCCAAATATATCGCTTCAATTTATATTCTTAATCTTTTCATTGCGCTTTTAATAGTTTTCGGTTGGGTATGAAATGGGCAATTAATGCAAATCGTATATGGAAATTTGTTACCAGAATAGAACGCAATACACGAGATCGAAGCAGACAGTCAGAAATTTTATGACAATAATACAGGATCACGAAATCTATTTTTGGGGCACAAAAGGCATGACGTATTCAAATTTAATTATAGCTGAAAATATGTTTTGCTCCAACCGTAAATCAATTTTGAAATAGCCGACATAACTTTTTTTTATTTTATGAATTACATATGATAATTATGATCGTTTTCAATCTGACTACAGTGATCTTCTTAACTTTTTGCACTTCTTAACTTTTTTTGTTTCTAAAATTGAGAATATGGTGCAAGAAAAGAGGAGCACCTGCACTTCTATCCATCCACCTGTCGATGTCTATCTGTCGCATCCATCTAAGTAGATGATTTTTCACTCAAAATAGTTTCCAGTCGATATCAAGAAAACATCCATCAACTCCCAATATCTTCTGATACAAAATTCAAGTATATTGATGAAATCGACATCTGATATTCAGGTTGAAGCATACCTTTCAATTCAAAATGAGCTACTTTGATTTACTAGTCACTATAGTCTATATGCGTATGCTGGGGCTACTTGGAGTTTATTTTGTGACTAAATCCTATATAGCAGTTTTATTATACTCCAACTTTCCACCCAGTCCATCATACTTCGAGACCAGAATTCACGGTTATTTCGAATGACGGAGTAGTACAATAAAAATTCTGCAAGAAATAGCAGACGCTTTATAGACTTTCGAGGTTCCGTTCATTCCTTTCGATCTGTCCGACCTATAAAACTCGAACGGTTTAACTACAACCATTCTTTGCATAGAGAGCCGCTACTATAGTTACTGCAGATTGTAGGGGTACATAATAGAGCACCTTGAAATTGTTCCTTGTCCGTTCCGGTTCTTTATTGAGAGTAAAACGTTTAATCAACAAACAATGGGGACTGTGTCACTATTAAATCGGCTAATTGATTACAATTTACTCTCTATAGTGTTGTGAATATTTTACTTGAATACACTGCATTTTAATTATTGACATTTTAATTCAGACATTGTTACTGATGTAACTCTGTGCTTTATCTTACAAGATGAATCTTGATTGACATCTGACTTTGTAAAGGAGCCTGCATGTTTGGATAAGGTATATGTTGAGATTTGAAGTGCTCACACCTAGCAGTAACAGTGAAGCATTCATCATTATTTTGGTCATCATTGTCATGATTTCTTGGTACAGTTTATGTATATTGTGGGTAATCATCAATTCCGATGTTAACCTTCGCAGACATGCATTCTTAACCTTCTTACAATATATGTAAGAACTAATCTCAATCACATATTACGCACAATCAGACCATGCCTTCTACGTCAGATACTAAATTGTACGACCTCATATGTCGTCAGTCATTATCTTATTGTTAGTCGATATGACCATCCTTAAAAGAAAGAAACTTTCCGTAACTTTGCATAAATGATAGAATAAAGAAGAGGCGAACTTTGCTTTTGAATTAAATTGTTTAAAATAATATCACTTTTCTTTTAAATTTCAATTAAACCATCTCAGGAAGGAAACTAATCATTTAATATAAATACGACCCTAACAACGTCCTCGAGACTAAACCCACGAGAAAATTGCTCATATGGTCATTTTCCACTGAATTACACTTCATTGGAGGTCCCAAGGCTCCCCCTCCATAAATCAGAACTTTACTTCATAAACACGTGATATCAAAACATTGACATCACTAGTTTTTCTATGAAATACCACCGTCCATTATAGGATCATATATAGCTTTATTCTTTTCTTCTATAGAATATAGCTGGGAAGTTCTATCAACTCTAGTGCTTTTTTAATTAGCGCTTTGATTCCTCACAGAGGAAGCATTTTTATTGTTAATTGAAATGATTATGAATCAATTTATTTTTAGTATTTTAATACTTTGCACTTTACTTTTACTTTACATTTTACATTTTAATACCAGTAAACACGAATTTTGGGTCTAAGTTATAAATATCAAATTTTGATTTCTTTTACGTAACTAATAAAGGGGAAAATAGTTTTTTTTTTATTAAAGTTTGCTTTTTTTGCCAGGCCGTTTGGATTGTAAATTTAATTATTTGCGAAAGTACCTAAAAAGTCTCTTAATTCTGAAATTCACTATTAGAAATTTCGATTAAATTAGAATATTTTGAGGATACATATATATCTTTTGATGCTGTTTCAAATACTAGTCTTACAATAAATCAGTGTCATTGAAAGCCGATTGCGGGTGAAGTGCGCCGTAACTTTACGAACGTAAAACTGACTCTATATCGCAAGGTCTTGGATATCAGTCAAAGGTGCGACTGTCCTTTTACTGTCAGCGACGGTCGCTTTTATAGCTGGAGAATTTGTAGATCGAGGATTCGAGGATCGCCTGAGTGCGACAAACTGGAAGGAATAGGAAGACAGAATACTGAAAACGACGTCGTTACTTACGGTTTCCTATGAAGTTCGTAATACTACCAGTATATACATAGTGGTGTGTAAATACCCAGTAGTTGTAGGCAAATCGTTACCGGGTAATTGCACGTTCGGTATACGATACGACGACGAGTAGCGATGACGTACTCGATCTGTGATGAGCCACTGAATAGAGTTCGACAACACTATCCTATATTCTATTCTAGTGTCATGCCTAGATTGCCACCAAGGTCGGATCTCTCAACAATTAGCCAACCTCATTAAACGACAGGTCTTTTCTCTGTAACTCGTCTTCAATTCACAATTAGAAATTTATTTTATGCGTAATTTACATATAAAATACATGAAAGCATTCGAGGATTCGTGTTCGTGCTAATTACAAGTTTACATAAATGAGCAGTAATTTTAGCTTAATTTCTTATACTGAAAGTTATTTATATTTTATATATTATTTATGATCTTCATATTTGTTCTCATTTATATTTTTTTAATATTATTCTCACTGTTTGATGTGTTATTACATAGAGGAGAGCAAAATTACATCTCCAAAGAAAGGAGAATATATGTACATAGACAATTTTGTATCTGCTAGAAACGAGGTACTAAACAAAAAGGGTTTAATTTCGCAATGAAGACTCAACGGTATTCGCAACGTTGTTGGAATATTATGGAATTATCTTTATATATCCCTCTGGTATGAAGAAGTATATATCCGTATATTCTGTTCTTATTACAGAAAACATGGATATACAGCCTATCCTTTGCCAGCCAGAATAATGCCTTTTTATGGTCTATTTAGCAGAAAAACGTAAAATGAGAAATGAAAGCTAAGTTTAGCTTCTGAATTTTATTCCACTATTTAGGTCGATTATTTATTCATATTTTATTACTTGTGATTTTGAGTATATTGTATGATTAGGCTGAACACTGTGTATAAATATTGATCTAATGATTTTTTACTTTCATTTTGCTTTCAGCTTCTCTTTTTTAAAGTTCATTCGCGAGTTTATTAGTGAGATGGAATTCTACTCTTTTCCAGTAGTGCTGACATTTCTAAAGCTGGATTTACCTCCCTTAAATAACGCAGTTGATTATCGAATTGATCCGCGTGTGTATGATCCATTGATAATCGAATTTCGCAGAGGTCGAGTACCAAGAGAGGCACCTGCAGATTAATGTAGTCAGCTTATCGACAATTCCCTGTCTGGATAAATAAATGTCCGAATTTTCGTTGCACGTCAGCCATCCTGGAAAATTGGCAATAAATTCTCCAGAGACTGCACTACTATCTAATATTTAACTATATATTTTAAGGCCTTGAAAAATATTAAACAAATCTTTGACAACAAGAATTAAGAAGCCACTATTAGTATAACAAAATTATAGGGAATTTGACAAAATCGTGAAAGAATAGAGGAATAAAAAGAAAATAATACAATAAAAATGAATGGATGTGTCAGAGGACACAATATACGGTCAATAAAAATCGCTCTCCAGTATCAAGCCCAAAAACTCTGTCTTCCTTATTCCTTTCCATCGTATCTAGAAATACGAATATCTTTTACCAGTACTTTTTCATTTTCCTAGGAGCTGAAACTTCTGGACATTTTTCTTCATTGATTCATACAGGTAAAATGATATCTAAAGTAAAATGGTCCAGAATTTTACTAAGCTATGGTTTATGTTTCCACAAAAAATCCTTCAAACTACTTTAATACCTAAAGGTGTTTTTTCAATTAAATTCTCTTTTTAAAAAGAAGAAAAAAATTGATAGGACATTAATGTCAATCTGTCGAGAAGCACGATGTACAAACGTAGAACATTTAACGGCTCGTTAGAGAAATCAAGTGCCGGAAATGCCCAACATCTGCGGAAATCATTATTTCAGAGCAAGAGAATCGACATTTCAATTCTGTTGACCTATGAATTTTATGAATAAATGGAAATTCATTCTACTATGACATTTGAATCAAGTTTTACGATTTCGATTAAAATGAAACTTTATTTAACAGTTTCAACTTGAAATTCTATTTGAAACATTGAAAATGTAAAATCAAATATAGCTTGACGAAATTTAGAAGCAGTTATATATGAAATTTAAAGAGAGATGCTCTCTCCGAGAATTATATTTAATGCTTGAAAGGTGCTGAGATAAAGAAACTGCAATGCAAGCTTTTGAGAGATAGCGATTAGCCGCGGTAATTCTCGAGAAGAGCAGCCCGTGGGTTTCGGCCTGTAGGCCTATTTACGACCGGAATGTAATTAAACGCTTATTAAAGCTACCGTCACTTTTCATATTTCACGCATTAAAATCATAATCTGCTTGAAGAAGATTTACTGCTTATTTACTTATTTACTTATTTTTTCATCAATTATTTCGCCTAAAATTGTTTAAAATCTAGTAGTTTTTCTATCAAAATGATAAGGATAATAATTTATTATTATGACTGAGGAAGTTAGTAAAATGGCTGCATAAAAGGAAATTATCTAAAACTTAAAATGATTTTTTATTCCTTATCTGAAATATAAAACAGATCTAAAAGCAAACTTAATAACAAGGAAGCTAAAAAGAGAAGAAAATGTGAGAATTACATGAGAAAATAAGTGGAAAGAAACTAGCGGTTAAGAAAATGAATATTTTATTATTTTACCTTCATTTATAGTGAACCAACCTAATGCATTATCATGCTTTGGAACTCAATACACGTTTCCGGTCTGTTAAATATTTCATCTTCATTTTGGAAACCATTATTGTAGTTCCAGTTAGAAAAGAGAATAAAGTTACTACTAATAAGTTTAATCCAACATTTAACATAGCATTTGAAAAATAATAATATTTTCTTTAGAAGATTATGTAAACGTGCATTAATATTTCAAGTTTGACATGTTCAGAATATAGCTAATGTGTTTAACCAAGCGAAAATAACGACACAGTATAAGTTTCACGCGAGCCAAGAAATGGAGAATATGAATCGCATGGTTGAACTTTGAAACTTTACAGAGAGTAAACAGAGCTTCTCATTGTTCAACTGGCACCATACTGGGATGCGTGATGGGACGCAATTCTAGAGCAAACGTGGTTAATTAAAATTATTTTCAAATGTTTCTAATTACAGGACAGTTCCTGATAAAACAGAAGGTACTATCGCATATATTAAAGCTTGCAAATAAGAATCGGTTCCAGTAAAAAATATACACTCTTTCTTCGATTAGGTAAATATTCCACGATTTGCCAAATAAACAACGCCCGCACAAATTCCACTAAAAAATAGTCTTCCGGAGTTTATCTCTTTCCTGGTTTGAGAGCATTAAGTACATCATAAATAAATATCCACATATTTAAATTTAGACAGTGTCTATTCATACGGAAAGATTCGGCTATTTATGCCACTTAAAATCAATCGAAAGAGTTATAGAACGAAAGACCATTGCGTTTGTTCAATTTATAATTAATATTTGAGCAATCAGGATTTTCGAAATTAATAGGAGGATCAAAGAGATGGGGTTTCTCGCTCTCTTGGAACGGGATAATTAATAAATACCAGTTTGTAAACGCGTATTTAATGAGAATGCCACGGCGCGTCAGATCGTAACCACACAGCGAATTTTAATTTTCAGAGAAGAATGAAAATTGCGCGAGTTTCTACTTCGGTGAATGAATATAGGTACCTGCATTTCTAAAATCTCGCATTGAAATTCCCGCGGTACGAACCAAACGAGCGAGCGGTTCATTGAGCGGAATACCAACTTCTTCCAATGTTCAACCTCCCGATTCTAATATGTTCAGTTCAAACTATTTCCGTCGTTTTTTCCTCTATAAATGTCGTCCCGATTTAAAAAATGTAGAATGTAGAATTCATTTTTGATACATAAAGTATCTCAAAAATATTTAACTTTTTAAAAACTGTTTTTGATATATTATCAAATTGCATAGTATGTAACTTAAACTTCAAAGGAAAATTATTATACAACGCTTTTGTAATAGAATCAATAACAGGGTGACCACATGTCAGGGAAAAAAAAATTTGTCAGGGAAATGCGAGTAGTTGTCAGGGAAAATAGAAATTTATGCATTAATAATAATGATAATAATTAATTATAGTTTATTTAACAAATTTTAGAAGATTTCCATGGATTTCGAGGGATTATAAAGAATTTTCATTCTTTGAGATTCTATATAGGTTTCTGAAGATTTCAAAAATTATTTTCAATCATTTTAAGGAAATGATTGAAGGAAGGAAATGAAGGAAATTTTAAGAGATTTCTAAGAATTTTAAGGGATTTCAAGAGATTTTTGTGATATTTAAAAAATTTTGTGGGATTTTAAAGGATTTCATGAAATTTAAAGATTTAAAATATTCTCGTGGACTTTTAAGAAATTTAAGCAGATTTTAAGGGCACGTGGTAATTACCATATGCCTCTAAAGGATTTCAAGAGGTGTTTCTAGGATTATTTTTTTAATTTTAGGGGATTTTAAAGTTCCTTATTGAATTTTAAAGAATTTCACCACATTTTTATGATTTTTAAAAGATTTTGAAGAATTTTAAGGAACTTTAGAAGGTTTCCAAAAAGTGTAAAAGATTTTTACGTATTTTAAGGAATTTTAATATTCCATATGGAATTTTCAGAGATTTTATTTTGAAAATATTTTGAGCAATTTTGAGGGATTCTAAAGTTTTTCGTGGAATTTTAAACGATTTTAAAAGATTTTAAAAGATTTTGAGAAATTTTAAAGGATTATATGAAATTTTAAGAAATTTTAAACAATTTGAATACATTTTAATGGAATTTATAAAATACCCGTGAAATTTTAGAAAATTTCAAGAGGTTGCTAGGAATTTTGTTAAAATTTTCAGGAATTTTAAAACGTTTATAAGAATTCAAGAAATTTCAAGAGGTTTCTATTAATTTTAGATATTTTTACAAATTTTAAGTTATTATAAGCTTTGTAGTGGAATTTTAAAGTATTTTAAGAGATTTTTAAAAGATTTTATGCCATTTTAAAATATTTAAATTCAAATTTTTAAAAAATTTCAATAGTACAGTTATTGAAAATTTACTTGCATTTCTAATAATTGTCTATTAGGGAAATTTGTCTAAAAGTCAAGAAAAAGCCATTGAAATGTCAGGAAAGTTGAAAAATTGAATCTTGTCCCCACCCTAAATAATCTGTTCTCACAAAGAATGTTAACACGTGTGCACTGTGCATTTATTCCAGACCTTAGGAAACGAGTCTATTGTCTCTAAACGGTTGTAAATAATAATTCTATATTTTCCCCTTAATTTCATGCATACTCAACATTTTCTGTGCACTCCTCGATTTTTTCGTCACGCATCTTCTACTCGTTGAAACTTGACAGTAATTACAGAATGGTGCAAATATTGCGTGTCGTGTTCTTCTTACGAAAATCAGCACAGCGGTAATCGTCGTGTGCATAAGCTAATAAGCTAAGCTTCCCATATCCGTTCCTGTACGAGTCACTAAAGCATGCAAATCGAGTTCCAAAGAGTAATAATATGCACCTTGTCTACTCATAAGCTGATCTAAATTCTTAATTAATCAACAACGCCATTTTTAGAATCTTAAAAAGTATATAACTTATGTGCGGAATTATTAGTATAAAATTCTGTTTTCTTGAACCACTGCTATAAAAATTTGTTGTAAAACATTTCAAGATCATCCAGAAATAAAAAAGTCTCTTATCTACTTCCTATATATTAATCTGAAGAAGTATTTTTATTAATGTATATGATTAGTAATCATTATGATTACTGAATGCACTAATGAAGGTGAACAAAAATGATAAGATTGCCGAAAAAAGTAACTGTGATTGAATTAATAATTGGACGATAAAATCGAGCGATACATTATACAGAGAGTGATTATGAGGACAATGTGACCTAGGGTTAGATTGTTGTTGCACTCGACAGTCAAGCCATTAATAAAACGGCTAGAAGTGCGCGTATACACACTGTGTACATTGAAGAGTGAGAGAGTATGAGAGAATGAGAGAATTAAAAAGAGAGATAGGAGAAGGAAGAGCAATGACAAGAGAGAGAAGAGTACATAATTGCACCGCGGCGATGTGTGTGTGTGTGTGTGTGTGTGTGTGTGTGTGTGTGTGTGTGTGTACTATATATTGTATATGTATCGTGCTCCAGTGCTCTAGTGTACTCGGCTAATGTACTATTTTGCATATGGAGCACATGCACTTCGAGTTGGGACCACTGACGTTAATTCCAGAACGGAGTGCCATTTATTGCACACCTTTCCAAAGCATCTATACAATAACAACGCGCATATACATTCATTGAAAAATGAAGGCTTCGCTCTAATTGAAGGTGCCAATTATGAACGATGATCTTTCTTTGCGCGTGATTTAATTCGATCTTCATAACGGTTCTTCGGAATGTTCATTTTTACACATTCAACTTCTTTTGTTCGCAGTTGACTGTGAAGAGAGTAATGACGTCGTTAAACTTGTAGAAAATAATTGAAGGGTGGCATGTCAAGGGATGTACCCATATATTTATCAAGTTTTACAAGAGAGATAAAAAACGTTCTCTAAAAACTAATTATCAATTAAAAAGAAAAAAAATCCACTCCCAGGATTTTTTAGTGTATTTGACTTGGGAAATTGATTAAAAGTTGATATTTTGTCTAAATAAAAAACTGAGCAATGGTTTTATAGATTATTTGTTTCTGAAAAGTGGGTAAAAAAATTTAATTGGAGAGATAAAATTGTTGATTGATAAGATTCTGATTGAATTGTTGGAAATTTACAGAAAATACTTATAAAAACTAACAAGAAGATACTCATTTTATTTCCGCGGTAGAAAAATCGATTTACATCTCTTGATGAGATTTTTTGTAGGAAGCTGTGTAAATTCGATTATCTGGAGAAGATGAGAAGTGAAATAATCGTATTTCGATATCGAAACTTTGTAAAAGGACTTGATTTGACTTTGAAGCTGAAGGAAGTTGAACTACGTCTCTGATTCTGCAGATTGCAGAGTGGAACTAGAATAAGGTTGCATCCTTGAAGGTTTTGTTGCGAGGGAGTCGCTTGAGGACGATCGATCCTACAGTAACAACTAGCAGTCTAGAATGAAGGCAAGAGGTCGTAACAGATAGCACCTATCTTCTCTTGATCCCATAGAAAATGAAGATAAGGGTGGCACGTACATCTTCTGATTTATACAACCATTAACAAAATGACACAACATAAGTTTTTATTAATTTTATATTTTCTTCAAGTCATCCAAATTTCTGAATTACACTCCTCTCTCATGTTAGCGGTCATTTCGGTTGGTCGGCCGCTAACACGGGAAAATTGGAAATAATGGAAACGTTGCAGTACTGCTGAGTTCGAGGCGTTTCTCTTTCCGCCTCACCTAACCCCTTACCAACTATATATAGTGCTGCCAATTCTACGGAACCGCTAACACGAGTGCCGCTATCATGAGAGAGGCCTGTAATTAATATGTGGCTGTCATTCTATTCTCAATTAATTTTCTCATGATAAGTCGCATAATACATCCAGAAGAAAACGTTTTTTGAACCAACAACAATTCCACATTTTTGAAAAATGTTTTCAATGTATATGAGACATAAGTAAATAACAAATGATACGAATGAAAAGAAACATTTTGAAGGATGGTTCTCTTTAATTGCTTTACGGAACTATAACGGAGAAGATTAACGAGCCAAAGTTGAAAGTTTCCTTAGCTTTTCAGAAGGCATTTGAAAGGATATAGTGTTAGAAGATGATAGGATATTCAAAAAAAAAAAGTAAAAAGGTGACTTGAATCCTAAAAGATTAAAGAATGAATCTTCTGCAAAATAATTTAATCAAAAGCTTGTTAAATGAATTTGAAAAAGCTACTATAATAATCCCACTTTAGGTGACGTTAATTTTCCTCTGGACCACAAACTCCATTTTTCATTCATCCACAAATTGACCCAGTTCGCATGTGACTGACAAACTAACTGTGTGACTTTAAACCTCCTTTCTACCTTTTCAATATCGTAAAGTGTCAGATGAAAATCCAAGTTCTCGTGCACAACTATTTCAACTATTTTCACAACTATTACTTTTTTTTTATGCCCCAGTGTCGATTTGAATGCTACGCCCAGGAAAAAATTGCTTTTGAAGTCTCACGTTAATCGATCGAGTTTTCGGTACAGGCTTTGAGTGAAAAATGTTTAGGATGAAGTTTCAGACGTCCAGTAAACAAATTATTATATAAAACAATTTTTTAGCGAGATATTTTGAAGAAAAAAATTCATCTAAGTCTGAAACTTCAACCCAATTGAAAAATGGTGGAATGTTCCCTCGAAAAAGTTTTTTGTAAATTGTAATAATGTTATGTCTCGGGAGAGATAACACACTCTTCAATTTAAAAGAATTAGAGAGGTTCCTCGTTTTAGGATTGGGAAAGGATTTCTCAGTCACAGGAATGAGGATAGCCAGCCAGATTCCAAAATTAGAATATATAGATTTAAGATAAAAATATTATTTATTGAATAAAAGAGATGATTTAGGATCTTGGTTACAAGTGAAAAGTGAAACCTCAGCCTTTGTTAGAAAAGTATTTATAATGTGTACCTGACCATTGTGAAAGATTCGCAGTTAAAGTTGAATGTGCACTCTCAGTTGAATCTCGATGATGATTAATGATTGTTTCCTCAGTCTAAATCCAAGATCACTTCCCGACACTAAGTTCGATGTTGCTTCCGGAGACATTATTAATTTAAGTCCGAAAATGGTTTCAGAGTCTAAGTCCGAAGTGGAATATTTAGGAGTGATAGACTTTTAGACTTGGAGTTCCGGTGGTAGTAAAGAAGAGATTCGTTCTGAACCGCAGACTCGCAAATTTGGTGATCCTTAGTTGATGACAGTGACAGTTACAGTGACAGTCACAGTGACAGTGACTCCTGAGGATCATTTCTTCTGTTTATATATCTTTTGGGGCACCCTTCTGTCTTCTCACCCCGGTGAGGACTAGGGGGCAATGATGTTCTAGAATGTTCTAGAATATTCTGTGGATCTGCGATAATTTCATGTACATTTTCTAAGTTGCATCATTCGAGGTTTTCTTGGAAAGAGGGTGAGAGAGTGCACGCGTCAAAGGGTCGACAGGTCCGGTGGCATTTATTTATTTAATGGGCGACTCGTTCTAGCAGGGGTCATAAATTAGAGAAGGATAAACATAATGAGAGAGTGAGGGATTAAGAAATGGACATTTTACTAAGATTATTTGGTTCTCGGACCCTTGCTTTTTAGTGAGGGCAAGAATATTCTTTCTTCGTTGCCTGCTAGGCTTGACGGCTTTACATTAAGTTTAAAATATCCTAGATCCTTTAAATATTGTTTAAAGAGTAATGATTGTTGTTAACTTTAGAATAAATGTTGGGTTGCGTTACTAAGTTCCAGCTAAGAAACATTGATTATTGTGGCTGGTCTTCTTGACTTACAATGAGTATTGAGTTATAAATTATGTTATAATGTTTATAAATAAACTAATTAGAATAACGTCGCGGGACGTGACAATAATATAAAACAAAAAAGTAATTAGTAATGAAGCTTAAAGCAGAGAATATTCCAATTATCTATTTTAAATGCAATATTTTATGAATTAACAACTTCTACCCATTCAAGTTTGAATTAATGTAATCCGAAATTGTTTAAAATAGAAATATTTAAATTATACGATTAAAGAAAGCCTTACTTACAGTAAGGCACAGGAAAAGATTACTGAAGTGGAACTCACCTGGAAAAGAAAAAAAAGAACATTTTAATACGAACTGGATTGGCAAATAAATCAGGATTTAATTTTATAATCATATTATTGCACATTTACCTAACGGTTGCTATAATTGAAAGATTAAATCTGTTTTGAATGAAGCATTAAATAAACTGTAACTTATGCGCCAAATATGTGATTTCCTGTATCCTTAATGCCGTGGATATCTTGGATTGCTTTTAGTATTTACACTATTAATATATTTTACGATCAAGTACCATAACTTGTAATAAATCGAGCCGTCATCGAAGCACCAAATCATGTATAAATCTCATCGATTACGCGGCCTTCCGACGCTTTAATGCGCTGATTCATAACGCTTGCGCGCATATAAGAGCGCCTATATCCATTTTGTCAATTACCTACAGTAATTTGACAGGACGTGCTGAGTTGCAATCGCCCATTCTCTGGTACCTATTCGTCTTGCGATTAAATCCGAACTTATATTCAGGAAGGATTATTAAAAGCAGTATAAGTTGAGAAATGTAAAATGTACGTGAGACACTGGAGTCCAAAGGGAAAAATGAATCTATTTCAAAATTGGAAACACGAAAAATATGAAGAAAAGAAGAGAAAGGGTTTTCAAGAAATCGATTTTTTCTTTTTAGTGAATATGTTAATTTTATATCTAAAGTAAAAAGATTGAAATAGATTCTTCTGTACAGGAAGTAATATATATATATATATATATATATATATATGTATATATGTATATATGTATATATATGTATATATGTATATATTTATGTTCAAGTACATCCTAATTTAAAGTGAGGGTCGGAAGGATGCGAAAGTGCAAATTGACTTTATGTAAATTCTATGGTTTCAGAGTTTCGAGTTGGCTATACTTTTTTAGGAAGCCGATAAGGTCAGCATTTGAATGGGTAAACGGGGTTGCCAGTAAGCGGAAATCTGCGGCCGAGCAATAATTTATCGAAAATTAGGGAGTGTTTTGCAAAAGCAGAATGAGAGACCAATTGAGTTCGCATTGAATTCCTCGTGAACTATTCACAAGTTATTATGTATTATATTTAAATAGAAACTAGAGAACAACCAGTTTCCAGCTCCATTTCTTATAGATAATAATATTTAGACAATAATGTTTCATAAAGTTTAAAGCAACAGCAAGCTCAATTTATGTATTATCTATTGATTACATAGTGTGTTTTGAGGTTTTAAAATAAAAATCTCCACGTCACGTTATGAAACGTGAAATGAAAGAAAGTGAGACTTGAGACAGATATTTAAATTAGATTGAGAAACCGAGACGGGGTTAATAAAGGAGCACCGCACGATTTTTATTATTACTGATCGTTAGACTTTTTTCTCGTGGGGGTTAATCCATTTAAAATTCCAGTCTCAGAAAATATTGAAGAATTTCAGCAATATTAAAGAAAAAATAAAAACTAAGAATTTAAAATTTACAACTCTCTGAAAAATTGAGAACCGAGATAATTTGTATTCAAAATTATAAATGTTAATAGGAAAACATAGCTTAATTCTACAAAAAGGTTAACATTCAAGCTCGAAATTCAAGAAAAAAGTTTTCGAGCTAAAATTTTTCCAAGATTTAGTATTATGTGTATTTTTATATCCGGAATACATACTAAAAGAATATTTATATGCATAGCGTGAAAAAGAATTGTATATTTATATTGGAAGAAATTCTTCAATTCCGAAACGTTTACGTTTTTCTTTATTCTCACATTTCGTGTTGGGAATTTTGTACTTTATTCTGAAATTTCGACAATACTTGTCACTTTTATGCTTAACGAGGCATGGATTCTGTTATCGATAACGAGTGTCGTCGTCCTGGTTCGGTGATCCTTGATACGAACAGCTCGAAATATTCAGTCAAGCGGTATCAGCCGCAACGATTTTCCTTAGTAAAATAGGAAAGTTAGAACTACAGTTTTTGATAAGCCTATATATATTCACAATATTTTTCAGGAATAAGGTCACGAAACTGCATAAATCATATAGGATCATAAATACATATTTTCCTTTGAATGACATTATAATATTGGAGAAAACGTGAAACATGTGATTCAACTTGAATCAAGGACTTGCGATACTTTCAGTCTTTTCATTTTTTTTGAATTTTATCAATACGAACGATATAAAAAGATAAGTTAATTGTTATCAGATTTGTAATTTCTTATCAATCAGTATCTTTATTTTTAAATTTAATATATTTTATCTATGGCGTAATTTCTTTGCGGACTTTGAATAAAATTAATAATAATAATAATAATAATAATAATAATAATAATAATAATTTTAAAAACATTTATGAAATAATTTTGATATTAAATTTTGTTCTTTTGGAAAGAAACTAAGGATATTAATTTTATAAATATGGAGAGGGAAATTAACCGTCAACATGCTGCATCATAAATCAGTTGGATGATTACGTTTAGCAGATGACAAAGCCATTTAGAAACAATGCGGTAACTTCATAGTATAACCGCGTAGCAAGTCGATATCATCCATAGTTTCGGACAATCATTTTGAATTTAACAGATATAGGAAACAGTTTATCAATAAATCGTCTGTCGCTCACAAGATTATCCTAATGCACACACTATATAATTGAGATTCACTGATTAATACATATTAGAGATTTGCAATTCAAATTCCATATTCGTCAAAACTAAAAGGATTACATGAATGCTATCAATACTAAATTTAATGATATAAATATCGTTTCTGATTAATTATTTCCAAGGACGAGGCATATTGCATTTATCATTATCATTTGTAGACTTATCAATTATTCTGGTCAATATCGCGTAGCTGATTGTCAATATTTACAATTTAACTAAAGAAAATAGATCTATTGCTCAATTAAAAATTAGATAAAAAAATTAAAATTAGATAAAACTATACAATTAAAAATTGTATGCTTGCATATTTGAACACATACTTTTTTTCTCTGCACAAAGCGATTAAGTAAGATTTACAATACATACATAACTCTCTCAGGTGACTTTCCTCATTTCTCATAATATTTATGTTCTACTTTTTGAGCAAACACAAAACTAGGCCAACGCACCAAGAAAATCGCTCCTCTTATTTTTTCAAATCGTGCAAACTTTTATTCATTTATTACTTTTTTTAAATAAAAAAACTGAGATTTGTAAATGAAAAAAGTAATTAAAAGTCTTCTATGGAGTTTAAGTTAAAAGTACATTATATTCTTTATACAGATAGTATTTTTTACGTAGTTTCTTTATAATTCATTCATTTAGGTTCATTGAAATTATATGCCTACCTTAGGCAGTATTTTTTTCCATGCAGGAATGATTTAATGCACTGCTGGTGTAATCAATGGAGTTATATATCATAATAAGAAATGATGGGGACAGCGACGTTAGTAAAAGTGGCGAAAATTCATTTTATCACGAGTACTCCCAGGTCTCTTTCCTCCCAGTCGTTTATCGCCATTGCTTTGCAGACTTTTATTACGCTGAGATAAATAAATTAAATCTGCATCATGCAGTCACGAGCAGAAAACATGCAGCTTCCTATCTTACTTTCATGCCATATATTAATTTCTAAATTTTAAAGAAACTCAGAAAAAATTATACCTTCTAAACACTTTTATTTATTAAGGGCATTTGATATACTTTGCCATAAGAGCAATTTAGTTTCGCCAATTTTACGTTTGGTGTCTTTCTTTATTTTAAATAATGTGGCTTTAGATATATTTTTCAGAGTAACAAATTAATTAGAGTAAATAATGAGAGTAACATTGAAGGTACTAGAAGTATTAAATTTATTTTTCAATGCTCCATTTGCATGATGGTGTGTGTATGTTTAACTCAGCGAGATGCTGACCACGTTACATACATTATATATAGTGAGATAATAGAGAATAGATAATTTTGCTGACACCGTGCGTCTCATTTAATGTACAAGAAAATACCTGTCACAGGTTTCATTAACTTTACATGTCTTATTGTCATAATTTACATTTCGTTTTCTACAAAGTTACGGGTTTAAAAGCTACGGGTTTATTATTTTAAGTATGACTTAAAATAAGTAAATTTTCAAAATTTATTGGCCAGTTATTCAAAATTTTTATAAGCATTTTATAGAAATTATTATATTATACTCATATATAACATGTGAATAATTTTCAAAGTTTTAAGTGTGGCCAGATTTTCCTCACGATGAAGCAAATCCCGAGCTTTAAACTTTACTGTACAAATGCTTTTACATTATTCAGTATATTCAGAAATCCAACAAAACTTTTTGAATGAAATATAATAAAAAGTTAAACCGAAATGGTTGAATCATTTTCTAAAGTGTCTGGTTATAAAATATAGTACATATTATATACATATATGTTCGATCTGTGAATTTAGATAAAATGAAGTAAAAAATGACTACGAATTTTCAAAAAGTGATTTATTATAGAGAGATACGGAACGAACATTAAAATACCTGCTAGTAGAGAGAAATGCGTGTTTATGTTAATTTACAATTTACATTATTCCAAAGGCACTTAGTGCAATTTCAGGGTATGAAATACAAGGGTATGCATTCTGCCTACTATACGTTGCGGTGGAAAGCAATTATCAATAATTAATTAGTCTTTAGGACATAGGTACACCCCTTTTATCTCGTCTTCATTCAAATAACACGCTGTTCTCTATAAAGGGAAATGGTATGTCGTGAAATGTATTAATGTAATTGTTCACTGTATAATATCAATTTTTAAACTACTAATTTCTCCTAATTGGAATTCTTTTATCATAATGAAATTTTCCTCTTTATGGAAGTTAAAATGTAAATTAAATTAGATATTTGCCATGTCACTTTCAAATAATTGTATTCCTACTTTTCCATTATTATACTGGATCCTTTTACAGTTAGAATTTCATATTTTTAATGAAATATTGATAACACTTCTACTTTAATAATGGAATATATTCTCTAAATTTAATAATTATCACAAAATACGGGGCCATGCTTAATTAAGGCAATATTTTGAAAATGGAAAACTATTTGTTCCGCTTTTGTCGCACAGTGATTATCAAGAATGTAATTAACCCGAATCAGTCTAAATACTTGTCTACAAAGGATATTTCATCTTAATCTAGATATACGACTCTTTTAATGAGAACCACTCAACTCATGTATTAAAAGTACGTTAAAATATTCTCTTCATTAGATTTTATGTAATGCTTTTGTGTTAAGCAAAAAAAAAGATAAAAAAATTTCAAGAATAATGTTGCTTTTCATGCTGTCAATGGTTTTTTTACCTAAACATCTGCATATAATGTACTTAAATATCTTTAGAACGCAGTTTCTTATTTTAATGCTTGAGATATTAAACAAATTCATATTTATATCGAATTTGTGAAAAAAATTTTATTTTTTAAAAAAAAATGAGGAAAATGACATTTTCTTAGAAGGTGACAATTATTCATAGCAAATTTAAAGGAAATGACGTCAGAACCAAAGCAAAATTAATGCAAATGAAACAAATGTAAAGTTAATTATGACAAACATTTTGAATATTCTTTTGGTGACGTTAAAACTTAAACCATAATTTTGCAATAAAAATAAAACTACTAAACATTATTCCTGAATTACCCATTAATTTTTATGGAGAGCTAAATTTTATGTTCTAAACTCATTAACATTAACTTTTTCCATTAAAAGGGAAAAAAAAACTAAAACTGCATAATGTCATAGGAAGGAAATAAAGATAAGGCTGAATATCCTTTGTTTAATAAAGAAATATGGGTTTGTTGAAAGGGTAAAATGGCAACTCTTTTTTAAAATATCGTTTTCCGTTTTACATTAAACCAATGACAGAATGAATAACCGAGTCGTTTTCACGTAAATGCAATCTCGCAATTTATCGTTCGGAAAATCGATTCCTACCTCGGTCAAGAAGAAAATTCATAACTGGAAAAAATTGAGCAGAATTCGATAATTCATACTCGTTGCTCTGAACTGATAAAGAGAATATATAATAGTTGAATCAAAAGAATCATCATGTTGAATGAGTAATTCTTTGAAGCAATTACATATGTAGATATTTACCGTGTAGAAATTTCCAAATCTGGCCCAGACCGGTGATGAAACGCCCGGCCCGATCGGGCCAGGTCTGGGCCTGATCGGACCGTGTGTTTCATCCCCGGTCTGAAATCCTCCGATCTGGACCCGATCGGGGCCAGATTCCCCAATCTGGACCTAATCGGGGCCACAAAATTTCTACATAGTTAAAAATTCAATAGAATGAAAAAATGTTTCAGTCAAATGTCAGAATAATATTTCAGAAAAATTTTTCTTTAATTATTTTTTTTTACAGTGAGTGAAGGCATAATTTGCTGAATTATTAAAATTCTTCCGCTTAAGCGATTGAAACAAAGTGGAACAACGTTGTAGGTAAATATAGTCAGTTTAAGAGAATAGCAGATGAAAAGATAAAATGAACAGTATAAAAAGATCTAAAATAATATAAAAAAGTGAGAGCAAAAGGTATAAGAAGGAAAAAAGAAGGGAGAAACATTTCCCGTCTCTGAAGCATATTGTACAATTCGCACGAAACAGAACCACATATGTATTTAAAGAGAAAATGAAAAATTCCACACAGAATTATTCAAAAAGCCAGTGGAACCAGTTTCCTGTTTCCTTTTCCGTTTTTTGCAATTTTTTCATAAAAATATATGAATGAAAAACAGTTTTACCATTTTTTGGTTGACATAGTTGACTTTTTATTCTACGGTAGTTGATCTGCTTTTATACTCTTTTGAAACATTATTTACTTCGTTATTCACAGAAGATGTTCCGAGCACATTATGTGCGAATGCGGTCTTTGTTGCGAATTTGCTGGCATTAAATTCTTTTGTAAAATTTTCATTCCAGAAAGTAAATATATTGATCGTAAAAAGGTTTTTTGAAAATACAATGAAAGAGGAAAATTTTTCATATCAAAATATGAAGAATTTTAAACATTACTCTCTAAATCTGAACCAGCGAAAACCATACCAAATCAGTGAAATTCGCTGATGAATCAGTGAATATCACGCCCTCTATGAGAGCAATTCCACTGATTCATCAGCGAATTTCACTGATTTGATATGGTTTTCTCTGGTTCAGATTTAGAGAGTAGAAAGTTTTTTAGAGTTTTTAATAAAGTACGTTTCATTTCGAATGCTTCAATCACTTGATCCAATTCAATACAAAAATGGATATAATGGAAGTTTTTATCATATTTCCTGAAAAATCGCGCGCCTTTTAATCAAAGTATCAGAAAATTTGAAAGCCTCCTTGAATTTGTCATCAACTTTCAATTGATAAAAGTACCTTGTCAACTTATCACTGTTTCTCATTATTTTCTTTTTCTCTCACCGCCTTTTTCATTTATTTTCCCATCGGCATCTGAGCAACGTCTTCGACCACATTGTGCACTGCACATTAAAAAAGAAGAAAACCTTGAAATCTGAAAACTTCGATTTTCTCAAGATTCGTTCTAAATGGTAGTGGAATCTTTTATGGCTCTAATACACTTTTTCCAGGACAAAGAGTCAGACCTAATGAACATCGATTAATTTCGTGACGAACTCGATGCTTAACATGGTTGCACAATGGTTTTCAGGAAAAATTGGTTGCATTATCACGATCAATGTTCCTCGATTAAATGGGAAATAAGCTTTTCAATCCGGGTTATCCGAACTCAATTCGTCTAATTATTTTGCTCGCTCGCCCACAAGTAAAGCGATAACGGCAAGCAACACACTTTGGGTGACGCCAGTCATGCTGCGATACTAATAGTAGTAATACCTCAATTTATAATTAACCTTGCAATTAGCTACGAGCGAAATTTCACCTATCCCAACCCATCAGTGCAGCTAAATACATTGCCTTCGGCAACCAGGCCTACATTAATACCTTATCTTGACCAAAATACAAGGAAAGTGCATTACATTGTTCTTTCATCCACGTTAAAGAGTTATCGATTAAATGCAGGATTTAATTTGCTTATAAGCTCGTAAAACTCATTATTCCAGCGTCGATGCTATCAGATTTATATTCGCTTTGTGAGAAGCGTTGTAAGAGCATTCTGGAATTCGGATTGATCATTATTTACTACACAAGATATTTTCAAAGTACAAATTACTATATTTCAAGTTTTTTCGTTAGATAATCTTAATTTGCTGCTGCGATTTGTGTTTAAAATCTCCCAAAATTTATTTCGCTGATTTCACTGATTTGATTTTTGTTGCGGAAAGTGGATTTTCGGTTTGAAAAAACTTTTCCGAACAAATAATCTAAATATTTTTATTTCATATTTGCAATTTTTGTTAAATCTCTTTAGTTTTTAAAAATCTTGTAAAATTTTTTGAAAATTCTTAAATTTTACTGAATTTTTTTAAGACGAAATCTCTTCAAATTTGAAGAACTTTTAAATAACTCGCTTGACATTCTTTAAAATCATTAAAAATGCCTTGAAATCTTGTGAAATCATAACATATAACATATAATAAAAATTGGAATAGTTTTAAACTAAAATCACTTCTTTGAAATGTAAAATTGTTTATACATCGTTCAAACTTCGAATACTTTAACTTAAGTACCGCCGATGTAGAATATTTTAAACATGCGTGCCCCTCTACAACTAGAAATGAGAAATTTCCATTTTAATAAAATAGAACTTCTATATTATTAAACTTGGAATAGGTTTTAAAGTTGTGAGAAGTTAATGGTATACTGATATTGTTTCTTGTATATATATACCCGACATCGCTCTTTGATTAGAACGTGGTTCGTGCTCTGAAACAACTTGTTCTCAAACAAATCAATTTTGCATGTATTACTTCTATGTACATGGAGATCGCGTAGTTTGCGAAGAGAAACAACCATGCAAAATCTCTTCAGAACAGAAACCTCGAAGAGACTTGATTCCCTCGCGTGCTATGCTGGCTTTTTGCCCACAAAATATACTAGACAAACAATATGCATATATATACATATATTGTATACATAAGAACTCAGTTGAATGAGAAACAGAAAAATTAGAACTCGAAAATTAAATAAATAGCGCATTACTGCGCTCAAAAAAGTAAAGCAACTCGATCGTGCCTTTCGTTCGAAATATTTATACTGTTGTGATTATAGGGAGGACAGTTTTTAAAAATCTTTTTTACTTTATTTTTTTTACTTTTATTTAATCTCGCAATCTATGAAAAAATAATTTTATCACACTAAGGTCTTGTCTAGAGTCCGAATTATTATCCCAATTATTATCCCAATTATTATCAATTATTATATTATAGATTTTTTAATCTCATCTAATCTTGCTTTGGAATATTTATTTGAATTGAACCGTAAAAATAGTTCTACACTCGGAGAATTAGAAGAAGTATATCTCTGAAAGAAAAAAACAAAGTAAAAGTTTGTATACTTAAGTAAAAGCCGCGGTGTCTCCATTACCAGTATTTCATCGAGATCGCTGCACTTTGCCAATATCATTAGCGAAGATAAATTTGCAAAGAGTTATGTAAGCATTATAATGCGTAAACTTGATTACAAGGATAAACATGTCTGTGCCTTTTAAAGCACGGCCAAGGAACTTTCAAGTGCACCCTATGCAAACTCATAGATATTTATTGCCATTGCCATATTTACATTACTTCTATCATTTTTTATAACCACTTTCTTTTCCTGATAACATTTTCTTGTCATTTCATAACATTATAATGAATTGACGGTAAGATTAAACACTTTCAATTTCTTAAATTGAAAAATTATGCAATTTAATTAAATAAAAATGCGTGTGGCAAATTCATCAAGGACAGAAAGACGATCTTCTTTCACGAGTAGAAAACTGGTAATGATAAATAAGAGAAGGACGGCGAGTTTTTCTAACCGAAGTGAACATCACGTCTCAATTATAAGATAGGCAATTACAACATTCCTTTCATTGAAAGATAAAAAAAATGAATAAGAAATGTAATAACGATATTTGTAATGTAAATATATTTCAACTGTAATAAATTCTCGGATTTATGATATTAAAGCACATTTTTTCCATATCACGTATAAATGAACGTTGCTGGAAATGTGACATCACGTGCGGCAAATATTTGATCTGCAATTCAAGAGATAACTTGATGAAAAGCGAAATATCAAATAACGCGTGCTTTATTGCTCTTCGGACACACAAGTATTATTTTTCATCAGACAGAAAAATAAATTCATAAACATTTAAATAAAGCTAGCATCATGTGTGGACCATTTCATATTTTTTTTAAATAGTTATCATGCATTTATTATTATTACTATTATTGTTATTATATTATTATTATTATTATTAATATTATTATTATTATAACATAAATAGTAATACATACATATTTTATACTTGAAAATTAAATTGGTAAATTGCAAAACTTGTTTTCAACCCCATTCATCGTATTTAAAACCATTTTGATTCTTTATAAGGTTTTTATGCAACCAGAAAGAAACTTTTTACAACTTTCTTGGTTGTCAAGAGTAAACGTGAAAATAAAATCTTAATGTAAAATGAAAAGAGGAAATGTATTATACTAAAGGAAATATCCTTTCTAAGTTTGGTTTACTCTGAGGTACTTTGACTAGGTTTAAATTGTTTAGAAACATTGTTCTTTTCTCGAAACCTTTTTCCCTGCCAGCAAATCTTTGCCCAGAGGTGCTTTTTCCAAGGCATGTTTACTTTAGACTTTTCTTCTTCATTTTTGTTTTTTCTTCGAACTAACTTTTATTTTTCTTTCCTTTTATACTTTTGCTTCTTTTCGTTGTCTTTCAAGGAATTTATTCAACGTGATCAGACTCTTCAATTTTTTTTTCATCGTTTCTAAAATAAACTCTACAATTTATATTAAATATTTCTTAAAAATTATTGTTTAAAATTTTTTTAATCTATTACTTAAGTCTCTGAGATGTTTTAAAATCACATTAAGTTGTAAATTTTTTCGGCATCAAATATTTTTACACGGGTTATAAATTCTAAATTCTCTGAAAAAGCTTTTCGAATCCCCTTGATGTAATCCGCCATAAAATGTGACACTACGTCATACCGAGAAATTCTGCAATAAAACGAATATGAAAATATGATCACGTATTCAGATTATGGTTGGCTCTGTATATCAAATTTATTTGAAAATCGAAACACCTGTTGTCTATTACTGCCTGGATGTATAAAAATAATCAGATAATTCAAACATTCGAGGTAAATTTCCTTTAATATGTTCAATTATAAATTATTAAACTGACTGTAACACTAATTGGATGATATATAGATGTTTAACATGATTGAAATATCGATTAATAATTAATAATTAATTAATACAATTTCCTCTAGCAGGAAATCCCAATATCTAATTATTTCCTGTTCGTGTATTTGTTGATAGCAACGGGCCACTCTATAGTAGTAGATTCAAAATTAAACGTTACACTCGATTTGGTGGAAGATCGATGTTAATTGAAAACAGGTCATTAGCCAACTGTTTTACGTCAGTAACTTGTGATTACTCTCACATCAGCAGAAATTAATTTTCACACCTGCATTTTACTTTTAAATTCTTGCTATAAATAAATGTTTTCACTTGCGGAAATGTTCGATCATTCGAAGGCTTCTAATTTTAAATTAAATCCACCGAAATGTACGAAAAGAATTGGAGTAATAATTGTAAACTTTAAAGTAATAATTCCGACTATCTGCCATGAAACCAGGAAGGTGGGACGTAAGCGAAAAACCTTAAGCTTATTTTCCCCTCCGAGTCGTGAAAAGTCGCCATAAATTAACTTCGAAGCTTTCCGCAGGTTCAACTCTCTCTCTGGTGTCATTTGAAGAAATCTCTAGAATCGTTTCCAGAGGGGGAAAATCGCAGTTTTATTCGCTAGGATGAAACCAGCTTGGAGAGAAAATTCTACTTCCGCTGATACTGAATCTACTTATGAAAATTTGAATTTTCTCCCCGTAAAAAGATGTATTAATCTGGAATCATAAGACCTCGTTTTATATTTATTTTGACTTGTTTTCGGAATATTCCATCAAAGCTTATAAAATATATCTCCGTGTTTACAGCAAATTTGAGTGGCTGGTAGTTGAATTAAGTGGCTATGTCCTATATACAAACTGCTCTTGAGACTTTAAAATGTTTTACGGAAATTTTCTTCAGTTTACGGGAAACGCTTCTTTTCAAAAGTAAATATCTTCTCAGAAAAAAATTTCAGACAATGAAAATAACATTTTACCGATTATTTCAATTTCACTTATTAAAATATAAATTAGCAATTACCTTTAATCCTATGAATAATATTTCTATGAATGTTCATAATTGAAAAGCCTAATAATAAACTCTAACAGACAATTTAATCATATTTGCACGTCCATAATTGGCTCACAAATTATTTCGTATTTCTGTTATATTAAGTTGAAAGCATGAAACAGTAAAATTCATAAAGAAGGGACTGAAAAGGTCGAGAGAAAAAGAATGAATCTGTAACCAGAACATATTATTTGAAAAGCTAATTAATTCCAGTTTATCGATATACCATTGAATAAAAATGTACCGTTATCGCCAATTACCGTCGTTAATTATCGATTCCAGTTCACTTAGCAGGAATTCCAATTTTTTTCTTTGTTACCTTTCCTAAACGTGCTCACGCATTCAGATCGTCCTTAACAATAAAGTCTCACCCTTTTTGTCACTTGGATTTTCATAAGAGGTGAAAAATTCAATTTACCCAACAAAATTTGTATTGTAAATATAATTAAGTTTATCCTCCAAAGGAATAAGGAAAAGGGGATTTTATTTGCTCTTTTAAAATTCCTTTATAGACGAAAAAATACGTTGTGTCCCTCGGTAGCCGTAAATGACTGAAAAACGATAAAGTTTTCAGGGGTAGATTTAGAATTGTAGAGGCGTTATTTTGGAAAGTGTGTTACCGTGAGACAGAGGCGTGTTGTTCCGTTTAAAAAATAATGGCGAACATCCGTTTGATTGCAGGAGGATGCAGCCAGGGGTGACAGTGGCTCTGGCCACAGTCTGGTTAGCAGGCGCGACGGGGGTACTTTCAGCCACCCTCTACCCTTCCTATCCCTCCCTCGATCAATACTCCCCCCAACCACCCCCCAACCATCATGAAGTTACCCACAGTCTTCAGAGCCATGCACACTGGAACTTCCAGAATCCTTCGGCAGATCTTAATACGAAAATCGATCAAACATCCAACGTCCACCTGCCGATAGAATCATCAAACTTAAAACCACCCATGAGGCCTTCTGTAGATTCCGGTAATGATTTAGCTTTTTAAAAGACCAATTTAAAATTTAACCAGTTTTCCAAATGTTCTATTGGGGCCCCAGTCGGATTGCCCTATTTAAAATTGGGGCTTGCTAGACAGCGCCCTAATAACTATAAGAGAGTAATTTTGAAAACCTATTTTGAAAAATCAGCTTTGGTTCTTCAGGGTGGCCACAAGATTCAATTTTTTCATTTCCCTGACATTTCCCTGACTTTCAGATAAATTTCCCTCACAGAAAAGTATTTAAAGTGCGAACAAATTTTTAATAATAATGCTATTGAAATTTTTCAAAAATTTCACTTTAAATCTTTTGAAATTTAAAATCACTTCAAATTGGTGAAAATATCTGAAGTTCACGAAAACCTTGGAAATCTCTTAAAATTCCTAGGAACTTATTAAAATTCCACGAAATCCTTTCAAGTTTTTTAATATTCCTCAAAATCATTTGAAACCCTTTAAAATAAATGAAAAAATTTTAGATTCCTTAAAATTCCTAAAAATTTCTTAAAATATCCTGTAATCCTTCAAAATTCCACAAAAAATCATTTTAAAAGCTGCTAAAATATTTTCAAATTCCACGAGGAAGTTTAAAATCCCTTAAAGTGCATCAAAATCTCTTAAAATTATTGGAAACCCATTGAAATCCCTGAAACTTTGGAATTTTTTTTTCTCTTCTATGAAAAATATTAAAATTCCTTAAAATCATTTTAAAAATGTCAAAATTTCTTAAAATTTTTACAAGCTTATAAAAATCGTTTAAAATTCCACAAAATCTTTTAAAAATCATAAAAATCTCGTGAAATCCTTTAAAATTCCATAAGGAACTTTAAAATTCTTTGAATTTTATAAACTTTCCTTAAAATCTCTTAAAATTTCGTAAAGTCCTTAAAAATTCCACTAAATTAAATTTCTAGAAACCTCTTAAAATCCTTTAAAATTGTTGAAAATCTCTTAGAATGCCTGGAAATTCTTTATAATCCTTCTAAATCCTTGAAAAGTTTCTAAAATCTGTTAAATAAACTAAAAAAGCTATAATAATATCATATCATAATTATCGTCAATTTCTATTTTCCCTTCTTTTTTTCGCATTTCCCTGAAATTTCCCTGACTTTTCTGACACGTGGCTACCCTGTTCTTATATAATTTAATATATATTTTGATTTTTCAACTATATCCTTTATAAAACTTTACTTTCAAAATTGGAAAACTTTAAAAGTTTGCAGATGGAGTTCTACTTAAAAAAAAGAACAATTCAGTTTAAAAAAAAACAGTTCAGTACATTTATTTCCTCGCTTTAATAAAAAAATAAAGGAACAAGTTTAAATGCAATGAGAAACTTGCGATCCTGGTTAGAGATTCAGACGAGTGGGGTTCGGTGTAGTTACTATTCCTTGTTTCTTTTAAGTTAGAAAAGAAAACGACCGAGAGTGTCGTTCAATTATGTAAAACTCTTTCAGGATCTCCAGATAGGTCGTACAGGATTGGTCTTGGACAGAAGGACGCGGATATTTTCTCCAACGATCGCATCGGAGTTAAAACCCAGTCAGAAGATTCAAGGAAGGTCAACGAGAGACTTCAAAATCATATCTTTGATAAGAAAGAAGCTGCTCTTCAGAGGGACTTAGTTATTGCGCAACAAAAGAAAGCTGCGTTCGAAAGAGACGATTCTGATGATTACGAATCCTTTCAGGATCAAGGACCTGGGTCCATCGAGGTCTATAGATTAGACCTTTTCGAAGAGGGTTCATTGTACGGTCCAAAATCCTTAAAAAAGAACGAAGAATCAACAAAGGCAAAAAATAACATCGTGGAAAATGCACTCGAAGAAAATAAAAAGTATGAAAATGAGGAGAAGAATAAGAAAGCAGAAAAGAAGTTCAAGCATAAAAAAGATGAGGCTAGAAAAGAAGAAACTAAATTCACGGAAAACGGAAACGAGAACTATCAGCCAAAAGGGAAGAATCAGGGAAGTAAACCCGAGAAAATAGTCCCTTCCTTTTATGACCTGAATGCAAAATTCAAAACTGTGGAGAAATTTATACGTCCAGAACCGAATTTTTCGAATCAGTTAGAAGAGGATGCAGAAAACAAATCTTTTGGAGAGGGAGGAGTCCCAGAATTACAAGTTGGATGTGAGGGAGTGGAGGAGAGTTTTAGAGATAAGAGGGATGCATCTGAAGATAGGAAATATCATCAAGATGTAAAAATGCCTCCACATCCAGGGAATATTGTGGACGTGCAGCTTATTTATGAATCAGATGAAGACGAAGACCCTCAAGGTGTGTTCTATGAAGAAAGAGATGAGCTTATAAAGTTGAAAAAGTTAGAAAAGGAGCTTCTAAATCCACCTCCTCCCAGGGGAGACATACCAATAGATTTGCATGAGGATTATCATAAAAAGGAGAAGTTGCCAGTTCGAGGAGATTTAGCCTCTGCTTTTTTGAATAGTGATTTATCAGATTCGAAAAAAGATACTTATGTTTACAATGGTCGTAAGTTGCTATTTGTTTCTGAATCATCACCTCCTAAGAGGAGGAAACGAAATTCAGGAGGTTGGGATGGGGTTGTATGGGGTTTTGGAGAAAGCGAGGGAATTATGCCGGATGATGAAATACAGACGGATGAGAAAAGGAGGGAGGAAGAGAGGAGGAGGGCAGAAGCTGTCAGAAGGAGAGAAGAAGAAAGGAGGCGAGAAGAAGAGAGGAAGAGGAATCATCATCATCATTACCATCATCATCGAGGTCCAGAAAATAGAAGCGACGATGAGAGGATTAGAAAAGACCATGAAAGAAGGTTGGAGGAGAGAAGAAGGTTGGAGGAGGAGGGAAGGTATGTTGGCAGGAATGAGCACAATCTGGAAACGGAGAAGAGAAGACATAATGAAAAACGAAGAATGCAGGAGGAACAAAGGATGATGGGCGATCATAGGAGGAATTGGCCGATGGATGATCAGAGGACAGATGAACATAGAAGAGTGGAGGAAGAAAGGAGGCCAGAAGAGGAAAGAAGAAGAGCAGATGAAGAAAGAAGAAGGCAAGAGTATGAAAGAAGAAGAGCAGATGAAGAAAGAAGAAGGCAAGAACACGAGAGAAGGAGAGCAGATGAAGATAGGAGGAGAGGAGATAACAGAAGACCAGAAGAGATGAGAAGACCTGAAGAAGAAAGGAGGCACGAAGAAGAAAGAAGAAGACACTATGAGAGAAGAAGGCATGAAGAAGAGAGGAGAAGACACGAGGAGCAGAGAAGAAGAGAAGAAAGTGAAAGAAGAAGGGTGCAGAATGAAAATCTAGTTCCCTCAAATTTGATGCGTTCAGATAGAAGACAAGAGGAAGAAAATGAAAAAAAGTTAATAGATTACATCAATAGAAATACCGCCATCGTTGTTGGTCCTAGAAGACATTCAGAGGACTCAAGAAGAAGAGAAGCAGGAGATAGAAGGAGAAATCATCCTGAAAATTTAACAAGGTCTAGACATCTTTATGAAAATAGTCATCATGGAAGGGAGAGAGAGCCAGTTTGGTTGGAGCAGAAGAGAGCAATGGAGTCTACAAGGCAGTATGATATAAGTGATTTAGGAAACCCGGAGAGTAGAAGAAGACATGGACCATCGCCACCGGGTGATATAGGGAGGAGAAATGGTATGGAAGATATAAGAAGGAGGCCGGATGTGAGAAGAATGGAAGAGGAAGCAAAGAGGCTGGATAGGGAGAGGATAGAAAAAGAACAAGAGGAAAAGAGGAGGGCTGATAGAATAAAAATGGAGTTACAGGGAAAGAGGCTGGAGGAAGAAGATTTAAGAAGAAAGTCTCAAAGATATGAAGAAGAAAGATTGTGGCATGAAAGAATGAGGCAACAGGCTGAGAAGATGAGGCAGGAGTGGATGCACGAGTCGAATAGGAGGTCTCAAGCTGACAGAAAGCCTGTTTGGAGTAGGTACCAACCAACTTCTGATCTAAACAACAAGGGGTACCAACCTCCTCCTGATCTAAATAACAATGGATACCAACCTTCTCCAGTGGATTTAAATAATAAAGGGTACCAACCTCCTCCTGATCTAAGCAACAAGGGATACCAACCTCCTCCAGTGGATTTAAATAATAAAGGGTACCAACCTCCTCCAGTGGATTTAAATAATAAAGGGTACCAACCTCTTCCAGTGGATTTAAATAATAAAGGGTACCAACCTCCAAGAGTTAATCCAGCGTTTGAGAGAGATCGTCAAAGGTTGGAGCAGACGAGGAGGAGGATGGAAGCTGAAAACCAGGCCAGGAATCGAGGAACATATGATAGGTAATGGATATATTTAAAAATTAAATAGAGATATCAATTGAATTTAAGTTAGATGTTTAAATTAATAAATTTAAATTCAAATTCAACTACTTCTTTTCTTCAGTTCTTTTCTCAGAATATTTTATAGACTTCTTATTAATAAGTAAAATGCAAGGTTGATTGAGATGCTAGACATTCAAAGAAGCGTTTAGTGTTGATAATAATCGTACAATAAGCATAGTTAAGTGGCATAAGAGTATAATAGAGTAATTGTTCCCGGTCACTCCTGGAAAAATAGCGTGGAGATTACTGTTTTATATGGTATATATTGTACCATACTAGCCTCGTTTTTTGAATGTGCAAATAAAGTGATTTTTTCTTTTGAAAAAGGTACCAGGAACAAAAGAGGAGAGGGGAAAGTGTGAGGAGCCTGGAGGAGCAACGTAGACGACAGGAAGAGGAGAGGTTGAGCGCTCTACCTGTGAGTGCCACGATAATAGTACGTCCGGGAGGATCCGGCACCAACTCCTCTTTTCCACTGGTGTTCTCGAGAGGCGGCTTTGGGAGCGATATCGATTTTCCGGTGAGAGCAGTAGCGTACCGAATCGAATATCTTGAAACCTCTTGACACTGTTCGATTGAAATGATTGGCAGGATATGTTAAATCAGACCAATGAATGTTATTATTAGCGCTCATTGTCAAGATGAGTAATATAATCAAGCACTCAATCCATTCTCTTCTCTTACTTCTCTTTCATCTTACCGAATATATGTCTTTACTTACAATTAGTGATGAAATCATTTCTCTTTTCATATTTAATGGATCGAATCCATTTTAAATAATGCAAGCCAGCGGGTGACATGTTCAGGATTAGCTTGCCTATGAAATATAGTTTTACGTCTTTTACGAATATCTTACAATTGCTAAAAACGTTCAGAGAATGCTAAACAATTTTAAATTAAAGGATTTTGAAATACTTTTAGGGATTTCAAAAGTGTACAAAATAATTGAGAAGTTATAATTTTTGAGATATATAAACTTGTAATTCCTTTTTTAAATGTCATGAATCTCCATAAGTTTCAGAAAATTTCTTAAAATCCCTTTAACATCCTTCAGGGTTGTGCGCAAGTGGGGGTTTTGAAGGTTTAACCCCCTCCCCTATAGACAAATTAAAATAGAAAATAAGATTTTATTTTACATCAAAGACAATCGTTTGAAGGAAATTTTTTCATTGTAACATATAAATTAATCATAAAAATATTTCGACCCCAACAAACATGAATTCCTGCTCACGGCCGTGACATCCTTTAAAATTTGGTGCAATTCCTTTAAATTTCGTCAAATTACATGACATTTCTTGATATTCCTTGAAAATACTGAAAATACCATAAATTCTCATTAAAACTCTTAAAATTCCTGAAAATGAACTGAAATTTCATAAAGTCCAACTTCAACATTTCTGAAAATTCAATTAAATTTCGCCAAAACTATTTAAATTTCTTAATATTCTATAAAACCCCAATAACTGGTAAAATCCCATTAAAATTTCTAAAAATCACAATAAATTTCATAAAATTCCTTGAAATACTGTGAAATTCGATGTATTCACAAAATTCGCCCAATTTTCAAATCAATCAGGTTTTCGACAACAAGATAGTCGATATTTTTGAGATATTTCACAACAATGTGCTCGATATCTTGTTTAAGATAGGACAATGAGTTTTTTTTGCAAACATTACTTTTAAAACCGTGCCATTTTTGCAATTTTTGTGATATCAAGGTTTCTCTTGTTTCAATTTATCACCCGTGGGCTTGTATGATTTAAAATGGATTCGATCATTGTTTTCTTTATCTTTAAGTTCTTTTTAAATTCAATATTTTTCAATTCAGTTGAATCTGCAAAGAGGGAAAATATTGAAAAGTATTCGATTATTTTTTTTACAAAATAATCACAGAAATATGTAATAAAATAATCAAAAATTTGAACTGATGATCTTAGGGAATTAGCCCAAACCGGAGAGGACCTCAGGCTGCTCGATTTCCGGCACCTGTTACCAGAAGGCCACCAGTGAAAGGTCCAAGCCCTTGTGTTTTGGCAGTGGTTCAATGTTGTCCAGCATCTGATCGTGTGGTTGGTTGTTTTGAGTCCATGGGATGTCCTGGCATTAATTGGGATCCAAATGCCTGTTCTCCAACTCACATAAAAGCTGCCAAAAATGAGGTATTAAAGTTCTACACTCCCTTTGATCAGAACAGTCGACAATAATGAAGAATTACCTAATTATTATTCCGCCTCATGTTCTATCCACGAACGAATGGTATTTTTGAGAATCCTAAACTCACAACGAATTACGAAACACGAAAAACGAAATACAAATGTAAATATAGTATCGAGTGGAGGTACAAATATTTCATTTATTTTTATACGTATCTTTTATAAATCGTATTATTTTAAAAATATGACAAATTGTTCTAAAGGTTTAATGAATTAGTCATGTTTTATGCAAAATGTGACTAAGAACTTGTCCCGAATTTCCCAGTGAAATTATGTGGGTAAAATTCAAATTCTATTTAAGAATTTTTCATTGCTTTGTGAAAACTCATATTTTGACTCGTGATTTTCGGGATTGAATTTGATCATATTTTATCGGCTTGAAGTTTGAATCGTTTTCCGATAAATAAAAAAAGCAATAATTCGCGAGAATGGATATTGGTCCTAACTCTGTTTGGATTCAAGTTTCATATTACGTATATTAGGGGAAAAGGGTCTCATAATCTAGAAGCTGAAAATTTAATGGCGGGTCACAAGTACGAGACATAAGGTCGTGAAATAAGGAAAGATGGCTTACACGTAAACCGTTTACACCAGCTATGATGGCACATCGTAAATTAATAAAATAATGGCTTTGTTGCGCAGAAACGCCCTTGCATATATTCCATCCGCATTCCGTCTGAATGAAACAACTTAAGTCGTTTGACTATTGAGAAAATAAATTTGAATACATATAAATTATAAATATTTTAATTTAACTTCTTATCCATTTAAATTATTCAAGAAAAGAGGATGCCTCACAGGAAAGTTCTTAGTCACAAACTCATATAATTAGTCTAGAAATGAGAAATCTATCTCAATATTTGTTGTATAACAAATTAATACTTCTGTAAATTACTAAATCCGAAAAATACGTGAAATATCCACTCAGTACTAACACCTTTCTATTTAAAGCTTTTTTTACGTAATTTAAAACTCTACTACCTAATCAGAATTATTTAATTGTGAAGTGTATTTATAATAAACTAAGTGCCTAACTTAACTCGCTATTTCATAAAAACGTGAGATTTTGATACACCCAGCCATCAATTTATGTACACTGTAAAGTTATTATAAAATACATAAAAAGAATAATCTGTTTAGTAAACGATCCTAATCCTAAATAATTCGTAAAAAGTAAATAAAAATTTTACATGTATTCTAATTCACGCAGAAAAATATGTAATTTAATTTTTTACAGTGTGATTCACAGCTTCTTCACTTGTGATATACGTAGATATTTTCATCGAGAAAAAAAATGTAATATAAACGTAGTTGATATTTATATGTGTAGTTAATATAAAATGTGTATTTAAAATATTGTAATAAAAGTTAGAAGATTAATATGTAGAAGATTAAATATTTGGGATTTTTTTCTTCAACTTTATAATTTTTATTTAAAAGAGATCGAAAAAAAGTAAATACTTGGCTTCAAATTCACGACCTGTCTGATCAAAGGTAATGAAAAATACTTTCAGTGAAGGAAAGCGACCGAGTGACAATAAAAAGGAGCAAATCAATGTACCATTAAAAGTCGAGGAACTTTAAAACGTGCTTCTATAAAAAGGAAGCTAACAAGGCATAGAATTAGTTCAATTACTGTTTAATTGCCACGGATCTGCTAATAGTAACTCCCAGCTCTCAATAAATAGGGAAAAGGAAGAGAAATTACATAAATGGATTACAAATTACTTCTTGGAAAGATAATAAAAATTACTTTGTCAAGAAAGAAAGGAATCATTTTCTATTTTTGACATTTCAATTGGAACTTTAACGAGACTATAGAGCCTCGCAAATTTTAGAAGCCATTGTATAAGAATTTTAGAAGCCAATGTATGGAAAAAAAATTGAGTCTGAATTTCGAAAATAGTTCATTGACTAAAGAGATCCTTAACAAAAGTAGCACCTGTCATTCCACAAAGGTGACTCAATATGAAATTTTAATACTGAGAATGATCAAATCCATTGTCTTTACATGATGTGTAACAGCAAGAACAGATTTGATGATCTCGACGATGATGTGGATACTTAATAATAATATATTATAAAAATGTAAAACTATGCAACTGAAGGTGCAGCTGGATAAATAATTGGTAAACAGTACTTTTAAATAATAAATGATCTGAGTCACGAGTCAAATTTATGGGTATCTATGATCCTTGATCCATACTTGAACGTGACCTAATTCATAAGCGCAGTTTGCAAAACAATGGAAACGGGGCATAAAGTACCATTAAAAATTATTAATTGTCATGCGTTGTAGACAAAAAAAACCTTCATTGAATATTGTTGACGAGGAAAAAAAGCATTTCCTCAGATTATAGTCAGAAAGATTTTTCTTTTAAAAGGATGAACTCATAAATTTTTATAAAATTTTTTTTCATTTGTTTTTCTTTCAGCTTTGTGGTCATTATATCAGTACGTGAAAAAATAATCTGGTTCCAACAGCAGAATCTAAGTAGGACAATGTGAAGTGTTTTACAATGAGAAAAGCCTGTTGAAAACGCATCGCGATAACTTATACCTTGCACTCCCGTCGAACAAGTGCAAAAGCGTTCGTGGGTGTTCACATATAGATGCTTTTGTGTCGATGTGCCACGAAAAGCGTAGCCTTTTGTGAGCAAAGTTGAATTGTCCTTCTGAAAGGCGTATCTAAGCGCCTTATGAAACATTATATATATATATATATATATAA
>CAJFCO010000035.1:3114856-3141365 GCA_904066015.1 Synergus gifuensis
ATATATGGATTATATTTTAGTACATTAATTGTATTTTATATATGCAATATTAATCTACTGAAATAATTAAATTGAATTGCAACTGATCCATTATGTATATTGAATTTAAATTAATTTAAACAATCAAAAATTAAAATTATGTTAGCAAAATTTGAAATTGTTTTATCAATATAAAGCCGGCTATGAAGATCGCATTTACTTCCAGCCAGTAAATTATCGACTGATATTAAACGCCGATCAACATATATATTCCCTAATCTCAATTCTTGTTAAATAATATTAGTTATATGTAATATATTATTCAGAAACGACTTTTACATAAAATTAGTTTTTTTCTGATTAGATATGTTATATTATAACTGTAAAAGGAATGTTATCATGGAATGTAGGCAGAAGCTTTCGTACTCTGGGAAAAGATGGCAGCAATATCCTTTAAAAAAAATTGTTCTTTTAATTAATTATTAAATTAAGTTTTAAATTCAATTTTGGACCTTTCAATTTGAAATAATATTTAAAAGTTCAGTTAAATTTTGTATTTTAAATTTTTTCTGACATTTTTTTTTATATATAATTATATTTTAGTACATAATTACTAAACTTAAAAATTCTTACATAAAATCTTGAAAAAATTTGTATGTAGATGTAGATAGATGCAGTTTTCTTTTGCGCATCGATTGATAATAATAATAATAATAATAATAATAATAATAATGATGATGATGATGATGATAATAATAATAATAATTATAATATTAATAATAATAATAATAATAATAATAATAATAATAATAATAATAATAATAATAATAATAGTCGAAAGTCTCATTTTCGTCCAAAATATGAATTGTCTTTTTAACTTGTATAAGAGCTATAAATGTAATAAAAATATAAAACGCTGGATTTTTCTTTCCTCGTTAGTGATAAACATCAGAAACCGGGTAATTATGAATTATTATAATTTGAAAACATATTCTAGAGTAACGTAAATAACGAATGAAACTTAGCGTCTTGAAAATACCGCCGATTATTATTACATGAAATTATGAGCAAACATCTTGCATCGATGAACACCAACTTCGAAAACATCAACGCTCAAGCACAGTAAATATCGCAGGTTTACAGGACTCTAGCATAAACGCCTGTGCGTAGATCTCCTCACTGACAACAACGTAGAAAGTATCTAATATGCATAAAGAATTATGAACAATAATAAAATATTTTCCACCTTTTTTTAACCCTTAAAGTATTTACTGGGATCAACTGCACCCCACGACAGTATTTTTTTAATTTTGAGTACCTAAAGGTAGATTTATTTTTAGTAAACCAATAAAATTAATAAAATTATTTTTTAGAAAAAGTATTTCTTTAGTAAGATGTAATTTTTATATCTACCAAAAAAGGCACAGAGGAGAAAGGGAAAATGTAAAGAGAGTTAAGGGCATGTGATACTTACCATAAGAGCAAATTAGTTAAACCAATTATACATTCCTAATAATAAATATTTTTAGCTAACAAGAGTCAAAAAACCTTCGTCTCATTAGATGAAGGTTTATTGATAATAAATATTTTAGCTAATAAGAGTCAATAAACCTTCATCTATATGAGACGAAGGTTTAATGTCTCTTGTTAGTTAAAAATATTTATTATTATAAATGTATAATTGGTTCAACTAATTTGCTCTTATGCTAAAGTATCACATGCCCTTAAAAATAGAGGATGGTTTACAGTGCAGTGGGTTTTTTGAAGGGTGTGTGTGTAGGGGGGGGAGGGGCAGAATTGAGGCAATTCGAAGTTGCAACTCGGGTGACAACTAAGAGGAGACGGGGTGCGGGAAATATGTCTGGTTAACTCTGGTCTGGCGAATGAAAAAACTCCGATGGAGTTCCACTTTCATAGCATTAGTGGCGGTGAGAAAGCGGCGAGAATTTAATTAAGAATTTCCATGAACGCAACGCCATATTGCCATGGCACACACACGTCACACCCCGTGCCCTTGCTACCCTAATTAAATCGAAAGAAATCTTCTCAACGTTCTCCTTCACCTCCTCACTCGCCCCTTAGCTTTCTTTCTTCACTTTTCTCTGTTCTCTTTCTTCTTTCCTCTTTTCTTATTATTCTTATTCTTCCTCTTTTTCCAGATGCCAATTTGCCGGTAAGAAATATTGAAAAGTTCCTTTCGATAAGAGAGAAGAGAGAGAAATTTGCATTTTAAGCCCCTTAAGGAACTCGACCGCACAACTTTCGTCTCATTTAGCCACAACCATTGATATATACATATATACAGGATGTGGAAATATTTTTTATTGTAATTTACTAATTGAACTATTCAAATTTTACGATTCTAAACTACAATGTTTAATACAATCAAAGCTTCTTCAGCAGAATGAAATTTTCCGCCTAAACATTTACGTGATCTACATATTCATAAGGGTTCACTTTTTAGAAGTATAAAGGATAAAATTGTAATATTATGAAAATTTCAATCTAAAGACGAGTAAAATATATTTAAATATCTTTCTAAAAAGTAATCTTTAAAATTGAAACAGTTTTGCTGATTTCCCAGTAGATTTTTCACTAATTAAAATCGTGAGAGAAGAGTCACTGATAATCAGTGGAATTTGACTGATTTTTCAATGATTCAAGTTTAGAATATAGCTAATCTCAATTTTGTTTAAACTATTTTAATTGCTCTGTTAAATTTAAAAATCTTTGTTTTATTTAATGTAAATTTAGAAATGAAAAGATTTTTTTTCAAGGAAGGAAGCTTTACTTTTCTTAGATCAGTTCGCGTATTATATCTTAAAAATTTATAGATAAAAAAAATTGTTTTCAAAAATTATAAAAGTACATAAAAATGGTAAAATTCAATAATTTGAAAAATCCTTGACGTTTGAGAAATTGGTTGTGCGAATAAGTCCTACAAATTTAATTGTGGCGACAAAAAATATTGGAAAATGTAATGACTACAAAATATTAAAAAATAATATCAGATAATATCTTCTATGACCGAAAAATGATGGAACTTAAAATTACATAATAAGTATTTTCGAGTTATAAAAAAATGGATTATCTTTGATAATTCGCCAGACAAAATATAGGAAAGAAATAGAAAGATGTTAAAGTTAGGACTTTAACCCTCGCACTTAGGAGATACATTTCAAAGATGCTCTTTCCTGTCTTTACCCCTCCAACATTCGATGTGTCCTGCTATTGTTGGCCATCATCTTGGGCCACAATATACTATTCTTCCATTCGACGTTGACTAATGACCCTTCATCCCACATCTACGTACTTTGTAACATGTATACTTTACCTTATACTCTCTTTCTATTGATATCTCCGAAAATTTTTGTTGCCATCTCTTTTTTATGTATACATGAATCGTTTCCAGATATCCTAGCCGATTTGGAATTTATGTTGAATAGAAATTTACATTCCGAGTTTTTTAAAAGTGTTCATTTAAGTGAAAAGAGACAAATTTGCAATTCAAATTTCGCGGCTGAATTAAGCCGTCCGCCGAAATTAAGCCGTCCATGAAAATAAAATTCATTCTGTGGTGAAATTTCTATTAGTTGTAATTTTCTTCTGTCAAGATCAAAAAGCAGCATTTTTTTACTTTAAACTAGCAAAACAACACGCGCGATAGGCGCACGATAATTTGTTTTACTTTTTACAACTTCGAGTTGTAAAAAACCTATGATGAAATTTCACTGATTCAAATTTAGAGAGCAGATTTGAAAATTTGAGAGATTTCATGAGATTTATAATAATTTTAAGGAATTTCAAAATTATATTTCTGATTTTTTAAAGATTTTATAGAATTTTTAAGGATTTCATGGAATTTGATGATATTTCTAATATTTTTAATGGATTTTAATGGATATAAAAGAGATTTTAATTGTTATCATAGAATTTTAAAGAATTTCAAGAATTTTTTGGGAATTTTAAGAGATTTTAACGAATTTTAAGCGATTTCGAAGGTTTTTGTGAAATTTTAAGGATTTTAAAAAGGTTCTTGAGATTTTAGGAGATTTTAAATCTTGTATAATTTCAAGGAATTTTGAGGTTTTAAAGGAGTTTAAATGTCATGGAATTTCCAAGAATTTTTTATAGAATTCAAGAGAATTGAATTTTTAAGGATTACATGAAATTTTATGAGATTTCTAATTAATAGTTTTAATAGATTTTAAAAGATAGAAAGGAATTTTAATTATCGTCAAATTTTAAAAAATTTCAAGAAGTTTCTGGAAATTTTAAGCAGTTTTAACGAATTAAAAAGAATTTCGAGGATTTTGGTGAAATTTTAACAGATGAGGGCAAACCAACACGATTATTTAATTTTTCCTTATTACAAACTTCAAACCATTCAAAAGCCAATCAGATTTGCAACAACAATATATGAAAGATTTTTTAAATATTTCGTTACGCCACCTTTTTAAGATCAGATTTTTTAAGATAGGATTTTGTTGTAGTTTCCATTAAATATGTGGAACTTCTGTGTAATTTTTATGAAACTTTTAGTTTTAGTGATTACTAAATTTTGTCCACGGAAGTTTCGGACAATGCCAATAGCACCCATTTTGTTAGCATACTTTGCTAGCAAGAAGACAACCAAGCCAGAAAAGCTCTTCACAATATGTAATCAAACTTTAAGAAAAAAAAATAGTAAAGAACACTTTGGTACGAAGACTTAATAAAGAGTATAAATTAATTAATTAATCGTGAACAAGTTACACGTTGACTTTATCGGATTAAAGTTTTTTTCCAACATGTTCCAACCTCTCCGGACGAGAGTCAAAACCAAACTAAGAGAAAAAGATTGTAAATTTCGAAATCTAACTATTGAGGGTCTGAAGAAGGTCAGTCAGCAGAAACAAAATAAAAGAGGCCTTGTGAAACAATGAACTCATGTGGAAATTCCTAAAAACTATAAATCGTCTCAGAAAAGATAAACATTTAGAAATGATAAGCCTGATCCTTATTGGCTTCGTTAAAATATCAACAAGAGCCATTTCCAAAATGATACACATTTTAATAAAGAAGCAATATGTTTGTTTTGGAAAGATCTCATTTAGAAGAGAAATAAAAGAGTTAAATTGTCGAGATTCCAACATAAGAATATTTAAATTTGGCTGAAAAATTTTACATGGTTCCACAGATTATTTTTTCAATCAATTTGAAAGTTATTTTTACTTTAAATTGAAATTCATTAATAAATGTCTATATTTGCCAAGGGCAATATTAATAAAAATTTAACAAAAATTTCATGTATCAAATAAAAATATTTACAAGATTTACTATTCGGAAAATAAAATCAAGGACAATATCTGGATTTTCCCGAGCAATTTCCGGATTTCCTTAAAGTTTCACACAGTAGGCACCCTGGTTAAGGAAATAAAATACATTTTGTATTATACAACCCGTTTATTATAAGCTTGAATCATATATTAAATAGTGCTGACGTTGAATATATAACTCAAGTTTTCAAATAATATTTATTTCTTACACGTCCCAAAACACGTGTACGAGCGCCTTTATTTATTTTCCATGAGTGTAAGTGTACGTGTACGTGTATTATAATATAATCACGTGCCAAGGGACTCGTGTGCGCATGTCATCTCACGTGTAATGCTATACATAATATATTTAGGCGCACTTTCTGAAAAAATAATACACTATACAGCTAAAAATTAAGGACCCTAGTAATTACAAATCCTTGATCTAAACGCATAATTACGTCGTGTATAAGTTTAGCTAATCTTTCCCTTCCATACTTTTACTTTCTGATCAGGAAGGGAAAATGTCTAATTCGAAATCGCAGCAGTACCGCTTCACTCATCTATAATCAAACTAATTTCAAAACTAGAGAAAAGAAAGAGCCAAATTATGTCGAGTCTGACTGAAAAGATTGAGAATTATTTTGTTCACAGCTGAGCAAAACGAATTTAAATTATAAAAATGATCCAAAAGTATCTAGAAAATTAAGATTCTATGAATTACGTGGACGGAGTTGAGAAGGCGAAAATATTTTAAATAATTTAAAATTCAAAACTAGTCCATCGTAAGAGATCCAAAAAATGCAATTAAAGAAATTGAAATTATTTTGAAATTTTCCTGAACTGAAACTAATTTTCTAATTCAAGCTCGTTTCAAGCTTAGGGTACAGAGGCTTCTCTTAGCAAAGTGTATTTGAGCGAAAAAATGCTATCACTTCGATAATAAATTCTCATTAAGCTAAGTATCTCTCAATGTGCGATTTTGGAAGCTTTGATGAAAGCCAAAAGCACATCTTTGATGGTAATTTTCCTCCTAAAGAGAGACACTCTAATTAAACTACGAACACACTTAATCACAATTTTCTTTGAAAAAAAGAAATACTCGACTTGCTCCTCTTTCTGCTGCATTTTTCCTTTTATCTCCATTTCTCCTCGTTGATTACCTGCGTATTAATAATTATCCTTTAATACGCAAATCGATCGCATTTGCGGTCTGCTATCGATTATTAAACATGTTACTCTACGTAGGCTTAATCGTATTTGTCGATAAAATTGACCTCATTTCACTCTACAGTGTAAACGCACGATCGCATTAGCAACGTGAGCTAGAACTTAATTTTCAAAAGCAAAATTCGATTTTTTAATACAGAGACGTACAAAAAATTAGCAAAAAAGATAAGTGAAAATAATTTTAGATACAGTCCTTAAAAATTGCACAGATGGTAACAATGGATCGCAGTTTCCTCAATCAGCAAGTACTAAATAATCGAACATGCGTTCACCCTTCACTGAGCATAATTCAATTGTGCATAGCTAACTGGCTAAATATCATTCTAGATTGACATTAGTCTGGCAATTGGACTAAGAAAACGAAAATCGCAGGCTGACGCTTGAAAAAAAGGCACAATAAAAAATATCTTATCAAAATAACTACCTACTTTCTTAAAAAAATTAATTTATTCAACAAAATATTAATATTAGAGAAATTGAAAAATAATTTTATAGCACGAATTTCTAGCGTCGCTTACGTTTTCAGATTCCAAAACTTAAATATTCCCTTTTAGAAAGGCATACCTTCGGTCTGGTATTACCTCGACTTATCGGGAGTTATTATATTAAATATTGTTTTCCTTCTCACAAAATCTGCGAAAATTATCGAAGATTAATAAATAATTAACTCTTATAAATTAATTATTAATCAAACTCCTTTTTCTCATTTCCTTTCTTGTGGATGGAAGCAATATCGAGCGACTTGCTATGGCAATCGATGCTTAACTATATAAGAACTCTTGAACAATTTATCATATTATACTCGCATTTTTTAGCTAATGTCGCCCTTCTTACACCTAAGTGTCCTTCTTTAAGTGTATCCTAAACATATACATATTTCATTATATTAATAATAATAGTAATATACGTACAGCACTAACGAACGCATAATATTTATTCCCTACAATATATTCAATATAATTCTCGTATGTATATTATATATATTTTTATATATCATATTTATACGCTCGTAGTTCTGTTTTATATTTATATATACACGTATAGTATATCGCTATTCGCGTTTAGCTTTTTTTTATAATCCTTGTGGTATGTATATATAATATATAATATATATACATATATATATATGTATGTATGTATATATCTATTTATATATAATATTTTATACCATTTTCTTTCATTTCTATATATATATATAGTATATATAACGTGCTCCTTACTGCTCTATGAGGTTTGTCTCTAGACAACAGAGATCGTTGTATTCTTCGGGTGAAAAAATTAGCGAACACACTGCATTATTTCGATAAATGTACATGTACATCTATCACTGCCATTTTTATATTACTTTTTTTTTAAATTGTCCTTTTCGAAATCTTAGCAGCATATTCGTCATTTTGTTTCGAGGTGAGTACGTCTGTTTTTTTTTTTCTTTTATTATAAGACTAACGCTGTTCTTATAATAATATAGGTTCGACCGCCTTACTTTAAAAATTGACTTGAATCATACCCGTACATTCTAAAATAAGAAAAAAGTTACATTGTCTCTACCAAAATCGGCTTTAACAATTCAAAACGTAGTCGACATTTTCGATTCGAGGAATCGATGCCGGCATCAATATCTTGAAAACAATAGATTTAATATAATTTGTTTAATAAAAATATAAAATAAAACCAAATGTTTCATGATGTTATGGAATTTAAAATCTTCAGAAAGGGCTTTAAATTAAAGCACATAATTGATCTTCAAAGCAAATTTGAAAACTTAAAAGATAAATATATAATTCTCAATGTTATATAGAAATTAATAAGAATCATATAATAATTATGGAATAACATTTTTCTCAAACTATTTGCAACGTTCAAAAGAAGTGAAAGCAAGCTATATATTCTGTTGTTCAGGATTATCTGGCGAATGAAAAGATGTTCGTTTTTCATCAGTCGTTTAAGTTCTCGTAACTTAAATTTATCGTTTTTATCGGAACATTAAAAACAACTTCTTTGTCATCAGCGCGAGGACTATATTAATAATTTAAAAGAAATATATTGTTTCAAACATTTTTTACTCCTGTGAAAATAGGTCTGTATAAAAAATGGTCATATGAAAATTTCGATAAATAAACGACTGATAAAAATCGCGCGCACTCATTCTCGTCAGTATTAATAAATAAAATTCATGAAAATAAATATATGCCAAAAAGTAATTGATTTTTGAGAAGAAACTTAGCTGGTATCGAAACCTTGAATCCGAAATACAATTCTGCAATATAATTCGACCCTTTCCTGCGGCATTTTTGAGCACCTTACAAAGAACCCGAGAGTACATTTAATATACACACACTCCCATGTCGCTTTGCACCATAATTGCACTAATGTAAACCGGTGAAGTACGTATTTCGTCGTGTCCTGGCATGGTTAGGTCTATATCTTATCACAAACCGCTCCTCGAAAAACTCCCCGAACCTCCGAGCGTCTGAAACAAAAAAGAGTAAACCACCTGTTAGTCAAGAATTGCTTTCGACATAAAAAGTAAATACACTGATTTAATTGAGAAACTGGAAGTGCTATTTTCCAGTTTTTGTTTTTTAATGCTTTCCACTGCGATTTTCAATAAAATGTAAATAATAATATTGTTTATTGATATTATGTAAGTAATAATATTTTCCTGAAAATGATGTATAGTACGAAATTTATTATTGACAATCACTTCCTCCTGAAAGATTATGAATCGAAATCAAGCACGAGTGGATAAGTAACTTCATCTCAATAATAACTTCGAGAATGATTTGAATATTGAGCTCTTCCATTCTCTAAAAAACTTGAAATTCATTAAACTAAAATCTTCTCTATTTTTCTTTCAATTTCAGGTAGTTAAATTAAGACGTAACAATTCAGAGATAATAAAGCAGCCAACGGATGGCCAAGGAAATTCCAAATTAAAAATTGAAAATTTTCAATCACGATATTGAAAAGTTTTCAAACCCGTTTTCACATTCGAAGAACAATAAACTGTAGTGAAATTCCCCCCCCCCCCCAAAAAAAAAAGGCGATCGGTGCAATTGTTTAGCCAAAGTTGAAGTTGGTCGCAGATTCAGGAAGCTTTGGAAATTATAGATTTTGAGATTTATGGGTTGGTCAACTACATTCTAACTGCATTCTCTATAAAACGCGAGTCTGGAAATTGGGTTTCGCGCGTTGGCGTCATTACTTTGTTTATGAGGATGAAAATGCCCGGAGACAGGAAAGAAAAAGCGTCGCCGAACTGGTAATATTTACTCGGATCGAAGCCCTAGAATTTTATCGAAAGCGGAGTGCCAGTTTTATACATGCACGACGCTTAACTTTCGACCAATCATCAGCTTCCAAACCCTTTGGCAGCTTACCAGTGGCTGGCCAATTAACTTTTACGCATTTTCCATCCTCCCTTCTTTTTATTTTACAGTCCAGAGTTAACCACTCATTTTTTACAATCTATAAATTGATTTTAGTAGAAAATTTTAATGCATTGGCTTTGTGCACCAAGGCAGACATTGACTGCAAAGAAAGCAAAAAGAAAAAAATAGAAAAAGATGAATCGAAAAGATTTGAAGACTCAAGTGGAAATTCCTAACAAAACTAGACACGATTCACGTGAAAAAGTCCCAATCAGCCAGACAGACATCAACAAATATTTTATCTACCTTCCTCTTTTAAGAAAAAGAAAATATATACAAATCTAGATTCTGTCAAGAAGGAAATAAAGATATTCCCCTCATTTCCATCAATGACTCAGAATCAGGAATGTTTCTGATTATGTCATCGATTCAAATTTAACAATATTCTCGCGCTATGATGTGTCACCTCTGAACTAATAGAATGCCAATTGCATTTGACAAGACAGTAGCACTTGCCTGTCACTTGATAGAATATATACATAGAATATAGAGAAATGAGATGCAATGAAGGTCTAAAATCGGTGAAGAAAATATAGATTTCTCAATGACAATCAGAAGAGCGTTCTACGGTAGCTAATGACGTCGTTTGTCAGTCATTGACACCACCATTGACACATGACGTCATGGCGTTTCTGCGTGTCATAGTTTGAAGGCTCTGACGACCCTCTTTTCTCTTCATGTGTCATTTTTTCTTTTCCTGTCATTTTTTTCTTTTCCTTTCATTTTCCTTTCCTTTCTTTTTCTTTTCTTTTCTTCGTCTCCAACAATTCTCATTCCGACTTTGAATGTCTTCATCGAATGGATGAGGAGAAAATGTTTGATGGTTGAGGGAGCGAGGAGGGAAATAAAAAAAAAGTAAAATAGAGGGATATGTGTTGCGTTACTTCATTCAGAGCATTACGCGTTGACTTTGCCGAATGAAGGACTTGAGAAAGCTGTTTTAAGTGCGGTTTAACGGTCTGACCAGAATGACATTATATGCCCTACAATCGACACGAAGTAGGAATGAACACCAACCCCAGCTACATTTTTCTTAAGTGAGATTTTTTTCCGAGCCACGAAAAAACTTTGGGCATTAGAAATTTATTGTGAAATAGATTTTAGATTTTTTAGGAAATTTCAATTAAGCGATTTCGAAATATTTGAAGTGATTTTAAGACATTTTAAGGGTAAAGTAACAATTATTGAAACACTTTAATGCAGAAAATGTACTGACGATACTTTGTCCATGATTTTAAGGCATTTAAATGAATTTTGAGAGATTTAATGATATTCCAAACGATTTTAAGGGATTTAAAATTATTTTAAGGAATTTCAAGACAGTTAAAGTGATTTTAAGAAATTTCGAGTTTTTCATAGATTTGTAGGAGATTTAAAGGAATTTAAAGAATTTCAAGGGATTTTATTTGAGTTTAAGGAATTTCAAAGGAATTTAGGAGACTTAATAAGACTTTAAAGGATTTTTAAAAAATGAAAATATTTGAAGTGATGTGAAGTGATTGTAATGAATTCTAAACAATTTCAAAATATTTGAAGTGATTTTAAGACAGTTTAAGGGTAAAGTGACCATATTTGATTTTAAGGGATTTCAAGAGCTTTTAATGAATTTCAAGTTTAAGGGATATCAGGAGAAAGTATGTGATATTTTTCACTACTATTATCTGAGTTATCTGAACAAATTGGTTAATTATATACGATTGTAGACTGACTGGGCAAAATGCTAGAAAGGACCTGGAATTTTGAAACAGAACTGGAAGGAAACATATTCATATTCTCAATTTTTAAAAAAATAAAAATTATCAGCACGCTTTTGAGTTTGCGATAATTCTCATGATTGAGAAAGAGAAATTTCGAACTGGAGAGTGGATGGAGGTAAAAAATGAAATCAGAACTCAGATCCATTAGTAGGGCCAGGGGGTGCGTTTTAGCATCGACGTGCGATCTTTCATCCCTAGGGAAGTGGGAATGGATCGTGAAGTGGTCCTGGATTGGTGTAGTGGCCGAAGTGCTGTCCGAAATTCAGCTATGCTCCATTCTTCGCGCTACTCTACATTCCAGTCAGATCTATAGGCGGCTCGTAACCATATAGAAGAGCAGCAGTAAAGATAAAATAAAAAAAAATAAATAAAAGAAATTTCGGGAAAAAGTAAAGCGAAATTTACGGCACATCCGAACGGAATCAGCGAATTTCGTTGTCAGACTCGATATATAGTAAAAAAAAAAAATCAAAAAAGAGGGTCGTAATTATTTACGAAAAAAAAGGAAAAAAAAGCTCTTGTTTATTAATTACGCTCACTTTATGGATCAGTATGAGCTAAAAAGATATAACAGTTAAAAGTAATTGAACATGTTTTGGAATTCGCATAAATTGGATATGCCTTATTAGTTTAATTTAGAATACGCATAATTTATGGTTATAACAAGTATAGCTTAGATGGAATCCACATAAATTCTACAGGAGTGAAAAAAAAATCGCGTTCCTTTCAACCTTACTTTATTTATTTATTTATTTTAAGATATCAAGAAATATAAAAATTAAATGAATAAATAAAAATGTGTGGTGACAAAAGTTATGATCATTAGATATCATCAGGTTTATTTTCCTCTTAATTCATCAATGAAGAAGCTTACTTAACCATTTATTGACGCATCTATTATCCAGAAAGTATCGATCATTCAATGCTTAAGCGAGTTTGCTTATTAATTATGAATCCTTGAATGTTTTTTTTTTTACGTTTCAGTAGTGTGTGTTCAGAATAAAGTTCGTGTGTTTTGTTTTATATTATGAAAAAATGCGAGGATTTCTGAAAGAGTTTAACACTTTTTCAAGGTATATATTATAATAATTTAATAATAATGCGAAAATGAATAGGAATATTTAGGAATATTTCTAGGACGAAATACTAGACGATTATGCAAATTAGTGTCGCTTCACTCAAGCAAATATATGTATATATATTTATCAAGTGTGTATATGTTTATTGCACTCGATAATTAATAATGATAGTAGACGAGAGGTGAAAGTGTCGATCGAATCGAGTGGTTTACGATTTCTCAAGAGTACATACTACTGTTCTGTCCTATTTAATCACAGCGCTTAGATCAGGGAACGGAGACAGAGCTTTTGCTCCCACATCATGCAAACGGTGCATTTTATTGGAACCTGAGAAAGGGGCTGAATGGACATCGAGGAATCACGGTTTGGAAATTGAAATCGGTTTTAATTTTTAATGTGCATTTATTTTTATGTAGTGGCATATATGGTGGCAGTAAACACGTCTTTATTACCAGTGATTAATGTAACAGGTAAAGCAGAAACGCGGCTAAGGAGCGATTGCGATTACTGTTTTACATCCTGATCTAAAGTGCCAACTAAAGGTGAAGGCAAACTGGTACGGAGACATGAGACTCGAATGCACGTCAGGTACAGTTGGGACTTTGGATTTGCGCGAAAAGTCCAACGCATATAAACGGCTTAAATGACAAAAAAAGGAGTGGTTAAAAATGTATCTATTTATAAACTTCCATTATTACAAGATTTATGAATCTAGAATCGAATTTCATTAATTTATTTCAATTTGGAGAAAGGAAAATAATTAAACCCTTATAATCATGTTTTAGTTTAAAAAAAACTGACGTGGGGAAAAATCTACTGAAAAAACCTGTATTAAAAAATATTGGTTTCCGAGTTTATGATACTCCGCATGCCCTTAGTAAAATAGCATGGAAATATGATATGCATGCCTCTGAAGATCATTAAAAAAGCATCGGTTTATCGAAGTAATATTTTCATTTAAAACGACCATTATTTTCACATAAAGAGATGAATTATTATATATTGTAATCGTAAACACACTACCGAATTCGTAAAATGTATGCTGAATCTTCCTGCATCACTCGAGGAACGGATTTCTGCTTTATATGGCTAGGATTTTGTTTGAAATAATAATAAAACTTCTCAACGTTTTATCGTTTCGTTTTAAAATGTAACAGGTTGAGTACTAAAAGAATATTATGATGGCTTCGAGTAAATAATCTGAGTACAAGAGTTTACTTTTGTATTTTTACAGTTGCAACTCAAAAGTAAAAGTAAATATAAAAATAACATATTTATTTATTCAGATATGTATTTTGCAAAACGTTTTCAGAATGAAAGACCAAAATGAATCCTAGAAATTTAATAAATATTTTTAATAGCAGAGAGTCGAGAAAAAGGTATCAAAAGTTAAAAATTACTCGGTGAATGCAGTATGTCAAACCGCTTTCAACTCTCGGTGTGTTTTGAGTGGACAGGAGTATAAAATGCGATGTCAATTGAATTAACGTTGAGTTACGTTTAAAAATGTGTCGTGTAACGTGAAAATGGTCGATATTTATTGTACTGGCTTTTGGTTGCGATTCATTTTAAAAAATTGGTATCGCTCGAAATTACGATCTCGCCCACGCCCATACATTCTTGGCACGTGCAACGTCACCCATATTTATGTATCTATCCCACGTGCGTTTTGCCAGCCAGCCAGCCAACCAACCACTTATGCTTACACTTTAAATTTTTCCGCAATCTTGCATTTATGATATCAGTCACAAATTTTTGATAAAATGAATTTTGCAAATTTAATTACACTACCTTTTTAGCATGCAAAAGGTGTGAAAAAAGGAGAAAATAATCATACATATTATCATACTTGCTAGTCTTCTTAAAAAATTGCCAAAGTGTAAGAAATTTAAGAGAACTTGAACGATTATCTAAAAATAACAGTTGAACTCACAATAAAATTCTGACCAGTATAAATGTATAACTGTATATGTATCACAATATTAAGCTTACCATGAAAACCTTAAATATCCTGGAAGAATATTAATAAAGAAGTGCTTTATCTAATCGAAGAAATTTTTCAATAATAATAAATTGATTCTCCGTTTAATAAAGATTGAAAAACGGCAATTGGCAAAACTGGAAGACAAATGAGTACAATTTTCTTGGTTCGTAAAGTGCCTAACGAACGACGATGCATTGCCAGCGAAGCCGAACGATTTCACCCTTCCAAGTTCATACTATAATACGTGGTATCGTACTTAAAGATACGCGGCAATTCAAGTCTGAGATAGCGAGATAGGCGATGGCCAAGGGGTCAGAGGGTGAGTTCGAGATTTGGGATGGAAAAAGGGGGAGTGAAAAGGTTTGGTGGTATGGAACACACGTAGAACGCGTATAGAACGTACATGTGAGTCTTTTGCAAGCGAGTGCAGGCCACACATCGACTTGAACTCGTGTTGAAAGAGATAGTATTATTTCGAAAGTGGGGGTGGCCACGTGGCGCCGCGACGCGCCACTCTGGCGCCAACGGCGCGCACCCCGATAGGAAAAGAGCTCAGTTTCGCTTCAACCCCCAACGGTCCAACCCGACATCTCGTTTTCCTTCATAAAATTGCCCGTCTTTACCCCGAAACTGGACCTTAGAGGAAGTATACTACTTTTAATAAAATTATGCTACGTGATTTTCTTATTTCCATAAAATTAATGACCCCTCCCGTTCAGAAACTCATTCCTAAACTTTATTTACTCAAGCTCCGATCAAGCTCTGCGTATCAGCTTCAATTGAAATAATATTAAATTTCTCATTTTCTAATATTGATTTTTCCATTGCTGGATAACTTTCTCTGGATTTTATCTCAAAAATTTTACTTTTGTATTGATGGATTCGCAAGACGAATTCAATTTCTAAAATTTAACTAGAAATTGTCTTTCAATCTCATTTCTAAATTATGAAATTTATACGATAAATTCAATCTTTGGGGAAACTCTTTCTGAACGTTATGGTTTTACATTATGTACGAAGAACCCCAGATAGAAAAAATCTTAGAATCAAAGAAATGTCAAATTGATACCCCATGCACATCGAGAGTAAACCATCCAAAATCATGAAACATGAATCCAAAACTTCGAATTGCCTCTAAAATCGATATCTCGGGCGATAAGCGATCTGGGAAATGGTTGTTGGAAATGAGGGTTAAAGCGAGATAAGACGGGCCATAACCGGCCACTACTACTAAAAACAGGTCGCGTAACGTTAGGACGATCGGAGGAGAAATTTAAGGGATGAGAGTAAGAAAATGGAAAAAGTAGAAAAGAATAAGAAAGTAAGAAAGTAAGAAACGAAATTCAGAGTATGACAGGAGCAAAAGAAGCTGCCGAATCGTAGCTAGAAGACCAGGAGAAACGGGTGGCGCGAGCTTGTCTCCGCCATCTTCGCGGGTTACGTCAGCATGTTTCAGTTGCCGAGTCTCAAACTTTTCCCTTGGCGACAAGATATTTCAAGTGGTCGCTACTCGGTCGCTCGCGATCGTCCCACGTTGAAATATTGGACGGTTCTTTCTTGCAGCCGCATATTCTTCCCCCTGCTATTTCTTTTTCTTCTAGGATCGCTTCCCTACCTCTTTTCCACCCTTTCCTCAATCTTCAAGATCAACCACGAACGACCCCTTCCGAGACTCACGAGAGTTCTTCCTGGATCCAACCCCTTCTTTTCTTCTCCTTTATTCATCCTTATTCTTACTTTTTTACTTTATTTATTTCTATCCCTATTTCCTCCTTCTCTCAGTGAATCAAGTTAGTCTTTCTTCTTGTAGCAACCTTTCGTTGACCACCCCTTGTGCTTTGCGAGACAAGAACTTTCGCGACTTATGACGCGCATATTAAGCACAGGGATCCTGTCGTTAACTACCCATGAATGAGTTATTCTCGCGCCAGGCTAATTCTCAAATTGCCCAAAAAAGATCTAGTGTCTATTAATTCTCTGAATTCGAGGAAGTTCTTTCTCAGTGATTAGGGAGAGAGAGAAGTGCATTTTGGAAGAGCTAGTCGCTTCTGAAAACAGAACTGTTCTTAAGTTTTCAGAATTATAATAGTTTGTGACATTTATGAACTTTTCGAGAAGAAATCTTCATTTGACCTGAAGGGTTGACGGTTCATGAAATTAAGTGTACACTTGCATAGGAATCTAAGGAATTTTCTATATTATCGGAAATCTCCTGAAATATCTGAATTCACTTTAAGACGCATTGAGAAAACTGTTTGGTTTAACCAAGAACAATTTTTTTGGCCTAACAGTTCTATTAGATTAACAAAAGTCAGAACAGTTTTCAATTACTGATTTGCAAAGGCAAAACTAATATAATTAAACATTCTTGTTGGCACAACAAAACTTTGTTTAGGCCAACAAACAAATTTTGTGTTAACAATAAAATATTTTCTTGGCCCTACAAAATAATTTTGTTGATTTCTAACATTCAGAATTTTGCAGAGGCAACAAAATTTTAAGTGTTTTAAAATTCCAAAAAGAACCTAAAAAAGACTTAGAATCCCTTGAAGTTCTTTGAAAAGGCTGAAAGTTTTTTTTAGAATTATTTACAATTCTTTAAAATCACTTAACACCTTTTAAACTTGGAAAATCATTTGAGATCCTTGAGATTTCTTTGAAATCACTTAAAATTTTTTAAACTAGCTTAAAGTGCTTAGATATTTCTTAAAAATCCTTGAATCCTCAAATCAATCCTTAAAGTTAATTTAAGTCATTTAAAATTTCACAAATAATTTTAAAGTTACTCAAAATCCCTTGAAAATCTGTAAAATTACATTGTCAGAAAAAAACCTGGTTTAAATCAAAATTTTTATTTTAATAATTCAAAGTAAAAATTTTTTTATAATAAAGAAAATTTTCTTTCTTTTAAACTAATTTTATTTCATTTGAACAAAGTTTATTAGATTCAAACAAAATTATGTTGAATTATTTTAATTTAAAGAAACTTTTTGTTTAATTCAAAAATAATTTGTTAGAATCAAATATAATAATTTTGTTCTAAATAATTTTAAGACTTCTTTGATTTAAAGAAACTGTTTTCTGGGTGTAATTAAAATAACTTTAAATCTTTTAAAATCCCTTGAAACCACTCAAAGACCCTTAAAATCAGCTAAAATCACTAAAAATATTTTACAATCAGTTCACGTGATTATATAAATAACAGAATTCAATTACTTCAATTCAATTTTCACTTCAATTCATATCAAGTGACTTCAGGAGTCACTTATAAATAGTTGAAGGGTGGCATGTCATAAGGAATTAACCCACATTTATCAAATCTTTCAGGAGATAATAATATATCATTTTCGAACAAATGTGGGTTAATCCCTAATGACATGCCACCGCCTTAAGTTGCACAATCCTCTGAAGTGATCTATCGAAGTCCATTGGCAATGAAGATGCGGAACGCATCTACAGCGATTCAGTAGTTTGACGGTTCAGCGTCATAAAGCGTGTTTTATGCCATTTCGATGGAGATATATTTAAATTTTAGAACGTCTCACCATCACACTTCCAATATCTTCCTCTAGACTTACAGGCTCTGAAGGATGTCGTCCAGAGAGATGAGCTTTATTCTGAGTCGTCACAAGTTTTATTACGTCCACTTTATGTCCGAACTAAAGTTATAAAATCAATAATAGCCTTTCAAGTTAAAGTTGATGGCAATTCGGAACAACAAATATTTTTTTAAATGTACCAAAATTGCCTGATAGAACTTAATGATCAATTATGATTGTAAATTGAGTGTCGATTTAACATTAAGAAAAGTTTAAAGGAAAGGGAGGTCAGAAGGTGTTGGGAGTAGAGAGGAATTGTCTGAAAACAGGAGAGATGGAAAGAAAGTAAATTCCTCACCCTTTTTCGTCCCTATCAGGGACGACGACTGGCAGAGTAAAGTAGTTGGCGCCGATTAAACAAATCGCATTATAAGTTAGCTGCTGCTGGCTGTTCCAAACTTACCGACTTACTTTATATTAAGACGGACCGCCCTGCTTGATCTAAGACTGGCTATAAACTTCAGAAATGGCTTCACTCCTCTCGGGGGGATAATTATTTAATTGAATTTATCAGAGCAACGTAAGTCGTAGATCTGTCAAGGGTGACAATTTTAGTTCTACCCCGTCTTTCTTTCTCACTTATATTCGACTTTCGTCGTACAGCCTATATACATACAAAAGGAATCAAAGTAAAGCCTCTTTGGCTCCTTCTATTCCTTTTCGATGAGTACCGAGAACCAAGCAGTCAAGCTTTTCGCGATTTAGACTTATCGCTCATTAGTTGGAAATAAGACTTCAATTTTCTCTGATGTCAGAATTCCAGACCAAAAAAGGAGCACAGAGGGTGAGAACTTGAAGTATTCTATTCTATAGTTCAATGAATTACTTTTCATGAAGGCGTAGATCATTTTGATATCTGTCTTAATTAGTTTCATAACATTAGTAAGTAAGTTTCCATTAAACGATAGTAAGTTTCCATTAAACGAGGGGTTTACAACTAAACTGATACTTCAAACTTATATTTCAGGATATTGCAGTGACTTCAGAAGATTTCACTGACTTCAGGAAATTTTTTCAACAGATTTCAGATATTTTAGCAGATTTCAGATATTTTTGGAAAATGCATTAGATTTCTATGCAAGTGTAAAAAGATTTCTATGAAAGTAAAAAAACCCAAACAAAATCAGTTACTAAATGTCTCCTAAAAACCACGGAGCGCAATCAGCAGATACTTGTAAAAATAACTAAATGACTAAAGCCGTTGTTTCTACCTCACTTTTTTGCGACCTGGTAACTTCTAAAGTCCAACTTATTAAGCTTCCGGGTGCCGGCGCGTCTGGAAGGAGAGAAATCATAAATTTGACCGTTTCCTATATTAAACCGCACGCGATATCCGGCGTGATGCCAGTTTGAATTTATATCCCTCCAAATTCCGACTCCTGCTGAAAAAAGAGAACATCGCGTGACTCAGAAAATTGCGGCGAATAATAAAAACAGAAAAAGTATAATATAAAAACCGAATCAAAGAAGCCGCGATAAGGAAATCACGGCAAAGGGATAAATCCGAGTCTCTGAACAGTCACTCAATCTTTTCGACAAAAGAACGATCGAATGCCTAAAGGCTCCATTAAGAAAGGCCGTATCAGTTTAACTACCCTTTTAATGTTTAGTGCGTTCGATTCAGTCACGTTTATACTTCTGTAGTCAGCAGCTAATAAATCCTCCGTTAAACTTGCTCCCTATGCTATTACTCTTTTGATTTTATTTCTACTGTTTCATCCAATCCAGAAGTCGCATCTCTCATCAAATTCTGTACAGTTTTTTAATTTTATACTTGTATTTATTTATGCCTTAGCTACATATTTTAAAGAATAAGTCCCACTGGTAAAAAATTTGATATTATAATTTTGCTTTATTGCGTTCACAAAGTTAATTGCTTCGTCACTCTCGCGTTATCAGTCACTTTCTCCGGAGCTAGCATTACATTCAAGAATGAAATACCGATCTACCCCGTGGTGCACAATTCTGCCAGGAAAAATTAATTCATGCTCCATAAAAAAGTGATGACTGCACAAAAGACGCGTTTTGTTTCCAAGAAAAAGAAACTCTTGCAATGGGAAATAAATAAGAGTAACAAATAAATAAAAGTAACAAAGAGAGGAAATTAAATGGAAACCTTAATAGTTTGAAAGAAATATAATAAAATACAGACACATGCGTGCATTATCAAAATTCGATTTATATTCGTTTTACATCCTGTGTAATACTACAGTTTCCGCTTCAAGAGAAAAATCTCAAATTGGAAATGAAAGAGTAGGTTTTATAAAGGACTTCAAAGATGGCTGGAGGGGTGGAGAAAAATGAACGGAAGCTGCGGATGTATTCGGTCTAAAGCAGGACTACAAAGATTTATTATAATTGATGATAAGAGGGTCGTTTGTCGTGAATTTAATCTTGACTTGCGTTGCATAATTACACTTTTTAAAGATCGTAAGATGTAAATTCGAGAAATTTATATTCATTATATTGATTCCATTTGGGTTATTTATATATGTATCTTTTTCTCTAATAAACGTCTAGATTATTTTATATTGGAAAACCTACGACTATGAAAAAGATGAGGAAGAAAGGTTTTATAAAAACAGGAGAGAAAAGGAAGAAAGAGGATCAGGAAGCAAATTAAATGAAAAAGAATGGCAATGAGGTAATGTGGAAATACGTGAGTGAGAGTAGTAAAGCGAATGGATCGTTGTTGCCATGACAGTCCTCTCATCAGTAGACGACACAGTATTCATCACTCTCATTTCCGAGGTCTTCGATTCTTTTTCAAGGACGCTCTTATTCCTCAGTCGTTGATAAATGCATTAAGGTTGCGATACAATGTCGACATCCTACCAGGACATGATCATTACTGTCGGACTGGACTTCCATCACTTTTTCCGAAATTACGTTCACGATAAAGAAAATAAATAAGTAACACTGCTATTTTCAAAAATACGGACATCGATGACACGGTATTAATCAAATTTATATTAAAAAAGTGGCCACACCTTAGATTCTTATTATTATATACTAGCAAAAATTTATCCGGCGTTGTCCGGGATTTTAAGAGATTTTAAGTGATTTTAAGGGATTTTAAGAGATTTTAGAAATATTTTAAGGGACTGCATAGAGACTTTAAAGGATTGCAAAAGATTTTACGTAATTTTCAGGATTTTCAAGAGATGAAAAATATTTATAGTGATTTTATGGAATTTCGGGAATATTTAACTTCGGGTAAATATTTAACTTCACGGTAAGTGACCTAGTTCTAAAAAAAATGTTTATTAATTCAAATGTAAAGTAGGGGAAACTAAATTGTTCTTATGGTAAAGTATCGCAAGTTTTTTTTAAAGTGAAATTAGGACCTTATATTAAGGTGGAAAAAAGTGGTGTTCAGTGGCATTGAAGCCGACATAATTATTTTCAAGGCCAGTAAGCAAACGCGACCGAGCAAACCCTCATATCGGATCATCCTGCTTGAGTGATCTTGAGATGACGCTAATCGCGATCCTTTTGCACATGTACGTTGAAGCACGTACGCTCGCACGGTGATCATTCAAGCAGAACGAGAGGCCCTAGCTGTTCTAGCATTATCTTCACTAGACTTTAATGCGGAAGTACGCTTAAGTCGACAAGATCAAGGACTACTTCGTATAAAAGAACGCTCTTTTTAACACCTTCAGAGATTTCCGACTATTACGCTCATTATGTCACACTTCTTTATTAATAGAACTTCATTTCTAGAGCACATATCTTTATTCAAATGATATATTCAAATGATATAAAAAGAACCTATTTAAATATTTTTTTTACTTAAAAACAGAGTTTCTCCACACTGAGAAACCCGCGTTTGTATTTATTGTTAAAAAGCACACTAGATTTTACTATCTGAACTTTACAATGAGGGGCAAAAAGCAAATTTTAATAATATTTACTAACCTCAATAGTAACTCGAAGCTCCTTACAGAATTATAAAGTATTTTAGAATAAGAACTAAAACTATTGCAGTATTTGTAAACTGTTTAGTAAAATGATGCGCAGAGACCATGCGCATAGAATTACTATCTGGGTTAGTAAAATATGTACAGTCAGAATAGCAAAAAATAAAAGCTTTGAAGGACCTAACTTCACACTATAGCCTACATAAATTAATATTCTAGCCTACACATATTATATAATATCAAACATTAGCAATTACATACATGCATATATGCACTGAATACAATTACATATATTATTAAGCTGAAACAGAAAAGTCAAGTTAGAAGAAAACGAGGCTAGCGGGAATCGAACACTGGTCATCGGGGCAGCAATCGGGCGATGTTCCATCTAACCTACAAGACATTATGAGAGTGAGGAATTTAAAAACGTCCATATGACTGTCTATATCCGTTGTTCGACAATCGGCACACGTCTGATATGCTCGGCTGCGCTCGGTCCAAGACTTGACGTTTTCTGTTAAATCATTTAGTAATTTCTTCTACATATTTAGTATATTATATTACTTAAAATACGTATTACTACTATTCTTTTTGTACAATGTATTAATTTCTGTAATAATTTTTCCTAAATCGGATTTTACTACAGAAAATAGTAAAGTTTGCTATTAGTAAATTGGAAACCTTCTTATGAAAACAGTTTAACTTATTATGTATGTATTAAAATGTCGAAATTTAAGGATTTTGCCCCAACTTGCTATCGATATTAGTAATTTTTCTAACATAGAGTTTCTCAGTGCAGAAGTAATATATCAAGGATTCGAAACCTCTCGATCAATAGCTTCAGAATACGGAATTCCCGCACTTCACGTGGTCCTTGAATTTCAAAATGACTGTTAATGATTATTCATTCAAACGTAATTGAGTGGTTTCATGATGAAAAAATTGATGGTACCACATGGTGGGAAGATTGTCGGGACAGCATATGGGCTCGCCCAATTTGGCACATTCACAGAAGCTTGTTGCCTACAAGTATACACGTGCAGGGAGGACACTTGCGTCGATATATAAAATAAACACAAGAAAACACGTCAACCCACTCAAGATGCTCATCCACGCTACTGCCAAGAGAAAATGCGGATATGCTTTAACACTTTGTACTCAACTCATAGGTTTCTAAAAGTTTCATAGTTGCTGTGAGGAGATTAGAAAGAAGCAACACCGGGTGCCACAAACATTGCACACATCAACGATACACATGGCTTGTTTAACGTGTAAACACTCACGGGATTCGCCAGACGTGAGCAACAAGTGCCCATCGGTTACTGCGTAGTAAACTTGGGAGTTGAGGTAATTCTATAAGGGAAAATTTTTTCTTGGATATGTATAAGAAAACGTGGGGTTTTTGAATCTTTTTTGATTTACATAAAAATGAAATCTACGAAGATATAAGATTTTCAAGAGATTTCATATAAAATTTTAAGACATTTTAACGATTTTAAAGAATTTGAAGAAATTTCAAGAAATTAAAAAAAAATTCAAAAATCTTAAGAATTTTAAACAGATTTTAAGGGATTTTTGAGAATTTAAAGGATTTTAAAAGATTACAATCGATTATAATTTTTTAATTATAAATTAATTTATAATTATTATAAATTAATTATAAAATTATAAAAAAATTACGTCGTTAAAATGACTTCATAATGAAAATATAAAAGTTCGCTCTAGAATAGAGCAAGGATTCCAAATGAGTAGTACAGAGCGTGCTTGGTCAGCCAGAAGTGAAAGCAGCAAGTGGTCAGACGCGTTTAGTGAGTGAAATTCGAAAGGATTGCCAGGAGGAAATTTCTTGGAAGTGGAGCCTCTGTACAAGCTCAATAAATCTTGAAGAATCTATGAGCGAAATCGTTAAGGAAATGGCGAACAAAACACCCGATAAATGTACTTGAATTGCTTGAAAAAGGTTCTTTCTCCTTTTCTATGTCTTCGTTGGTTGGCAAACAGCCTTATTCTTATTGTACCGGAGGCAAGAGAGAGGAAAATCTGACACTCTCTTGGCACGTTAGCCAACCAACCACTAGAATTACTTCCAGTCTTGCAATGTGATAAGTTAATTTGTTTAGTTTCAAAGTAATAAGATCAATTTTCGTGCAATTAAATCATTCAATTTAACAGACTTAATAATCAAATTATTATACATTTTCAAATCTTTCGGATATATTAATTATTAATTGAAAATGATGAACAGTTTAGTTGAAAAATTTGAAGCCCGTGATTAAAATGAAATCTGAAATCTAAATCTGAAATTTAAATTTGAAATCTAAAGAATCTCTTGTCTTGTGCCAGTCTTAAAAGCTCATCTTTTATTTCAAAAATTGAATTAAGTTTTCGTGAAATCTGAGATTTGATTTGCCTACGGGATGAGCTTTAAAGAAGGGGAATTGAGAGGAAAATTAGAGAGACTTAGGACGAGGTTATGCGCGTGAGTTGTGGAAGGACAAAGAAATTAGGTGGAAAATTATTTAAATTAATCCTCTCCGATGTGGCGACAGGTCGCGGCATTCTGGAAGGGGCCTTCGACCGAGTGGAAGGCGAGGCCACTTAATAAAGAGCCGCTGACAGTGTGACAGTGAAGTAACTTCGTTCGCCGGAATTTAAAATTAGATTCATAAAAATTATTCTAATAGATTCTCTGGCCAGGAACTGTAAGAGGGGATGCAGGAAGGGGTAAATGAGGCAAATTCGATTTGACACGCGGGTGCTGTCGACACTCCTCTTCTATCTTCTCTTCTTCCTTATTTCCAGAGGGATGATGAGAGAAGAAGGGTAGAGAAATTCAGGGGGTAGGAGAGACAAGAGAGGTCGAACTCGCGAGGAAAGGGCGAGTTATGCAAATGCGACAATAACCGAACGTCAATCAAGAAGAAAGTTAACTCGAGGTTCGCCTCGACTTTTCCAACCTTCGCTTGGGTGGAAGAAGTTAACCGAAAAGTTGCAGGCTTCAGCCAAATCGACAGTGCGGAAATCGAGTCAAGTTTAAAAGAAAATTGGAAAAAATTAGAAAAATTGATAGTGATTTCAATTAGAATCCGATTCTACTTCTTTAGACTAATTTTAATTTATGTTTTTTAAAGTAAATTCTACTTAAAAGTGTTTTACGAGCATCATTAAAGAAAAATAGGGGATTTTTACATAAATAGGAAATGTATAATTTAAGATCTATGCTTGAATTAATCATTAATAAATACACACGAGATATTGTTTAAAATACTTTTAAAAATATGGAGAAGAAATGCATTCAAATTCTAAGACTATTTTAGCACTCCACTTCGTTAATTAAATCTTTTCCGGATTTCCTTTTAATATGTCATTTTAATTTTATCTTACCGAATGGACTGAATAACAAAACATCTCAGGACAGAAATAAATTAAATGTATTGGCCGACAGAATCTTATTTGTTAAGAAGTAATTATGCTTTAAAATAATTAAGACTTCATTCATATTATAATATTGTCTTTCAATATATTTATATATTTATTTATCCTTGAATAAGGTACCTTACCCTTTTTGTTTATCAGACAAGAAAATTACGTACGTTTAAAATCAGTCTATATACCTTCTTCAATGTACATTATCATTATTACCGGAAAATATGAAATAAGTTAAGAAAGAAATATATGAGAATATTTGTTTCGGTTATTAGTTTAGAAATTGAATCAATTTATATAAATTACTTCACTTTACATATTTTCTTCAACTGAATACCTACGAGATTAAAGAAATATGTATTAAGTCAACCAATCGACAAAATTTCATTTGCTCAAATATTTATAGTAATTACGTAAAAACACTTGTCATAATCGACTTCAATATAGTTTATACGTAAATCTTATTTTGTCCCTATTAAGAATGAACCAACCCCCTTTAGAATCTCATTTTTTTTCTAAAGCACATTTTGTTTTATGTACACGGAAAAATTTATTATAGAAATGAATTCTTAAAATACGTTCCAACTTAGGGACAATCGAGCCATATTGCCATATTTGGTTTAATAATGCTCCAAATTTTTACATTCTCATCAGAGAAGGTATTAGATTTGTGCAAAATTTCCCCCCCCCAGTTTTTGTCAAATGTCCACGTTTTGGGACCCCCTGAACCCGAAAAACATGTTTTTACGAATGTGTCTGTCTGTCTGTCTGTCTGTCTGTCTGTCTGTCTGTCTGTCTGTCTGT
>CAJFCO010000035.1:3141375-3167532 GCA_904066015.1 Synergus gifuensis
GGCCGTATATTTTGTTTGTGAGCACGATAACTTTCGAAAGAATTGACAGATTGGATTGTCCTTTGGTATACTCTTTAAGTGTCCTAAAATGAAGGTCAAGTTCGTTGGCCAGCCATTTTGGATAAAAATTCAAAAAGTGGGAGCATTTTGAAAAATTTTGAAACCACTTTTTTTTTTAATCTAGAAATTCTAATGACGCACGTTCGTAGTACTCAAAAAGTCGAACAATTTTTCTTAATGACTTTTTTGGATCAAAACAAAATTGAAAGACTTATAACATTTTGAAAATCCAAAAAAATCAAAGAAAACTTAAATTAGAAGCCGAACAACGCACGATATGAAAAAAAGTCTAAAGATGAAAAATGTTTCTTTTTGAACGGCCTATAGGATCCGCATAACAACTTTTTGAATTTCCTTAAAAAATCGAAAATTCAAATTTTGAGCCAAAAAACGCGAGATGCAGAGAAAATGATAAGAAATATAATTATTCGCCTTAAAAAGATCTACAAGTTCTCCTTTGGCCATTTTTCAATAGGATGAGTAGTTTTCGTTTAAATGGTGAAAAATATTGTTAAACAGAGCCGAGCGCGGAGCGCGAGCTTTAAATCAAATATCGAGCGCGAAGCGCGAGTGCCCTGATGAGAATGTGCTCCTTAAGGTCGATAGAACCTTAAGTAAATTAGTTAAATTTTGCATTCAAAGCTGTAATTTAATTTAATTTAATTAAATTTTTAAAAATATAAATTACAAATATACAAAAATAAATTAAAATATAAAAATATAAATTATGTAATTTAATTAAATTAAAAAAAAAACATATATCTTTAAGCGTCCTGTAAAGCGCAAGCTTCACTAAGGGCACAAGCGCGCGAAGCGCGCAACACGGAGCGCGAAGCGCGCGATGAGAATGTGCCCGCGAAGCGGGCAGATTTTTTTTAATTATTAATAGAAATTAAAAAAAAAAATTTGTCACTTAAAAAAAGATATTTTTTTTTATTTTCGGGAATATTTTTGAAACATTTATGTAAATTATAGAGCTCGATGACAATTGTAACTCTATTTGAAAAAAAAAATGATAAATTATTAAAATGCCGATTAAAAAGACTTTACTTTTTCCTTCTAGTTTTTGTAGATCTAAAATTTGTCTTTGTCTAAGGACTTTTTGTAATTAGCAAATATGGTCTGCGAAGAGTTGAATACTTAAGAAAGTGAAAGCCAATTCAGACAATTCATCTCTGATTTATCATTTCAAGTATCATTTTCTTTCTTTATTTCACGCACCCGATTTATCAGAGGATTTATTTTATGTCTAACTTGACTGTTAGGTTAACTAGGTTATCGTTGAACACGCTACAAGAGAGTCAATATTGAAGAAATATCAATATATTTCATCGCTGACATTCACTCTCCAAACTAGAGCGATTACAATTTCCTTGGGCTCATGATCAATGATAATTGCTCTTTTCCAAAGTACGAAAGTAAATTAAACATTTTAATCGTATGTATATTTAAGGGAAGTTGATAGTCGATTGAAAAAGTGTATTATGTATCAAGGGGTAGAAGAGAATATGTTTTACTCTTTTAGTCGAAAAAGTCCCTCTCTCCCACATACATACGATATTTTATGTAATAAAGGCATGAATATGATTTTTTTTCATGTCTGTGGAGCCGACCTTAAGTGTCGTTTTTCAAGGTCATAGGTATATAAATTGTAATGGTCATGTTCTAAAAAATGTTGACGTCATTGATATATAATGGCTATTACATATCTATAATCTGAAGAGGAACTTCGAGTTTGCTCCAGAGGCATAAAAAACGGTCGTATTCAAGCAAGTGTTATATAAAAACTTTTATCTTCGTTTCAGATGCAAAAGAATTTCACTACCTGTGCAGCGATTTATCTCTATAGTCGATATATGCTATTATTTAATGTACTTAGGGGTGAATAAAAAGCTATATTTATCGATATGCTTTCGAAATTTTCCAAGCTAAAAATATTTCTTGTTATTACGTAGATGAAATTGCTTTAACAAGCAGCTTTCTAACTATTGACAGTACGTTAATAGAAGCGGTACGAGTAAGAGGTTATTTAGTCTCGAGAATTTTAGTACCGAAATAGAAATACTTAAAATCATTATATGATTCTCTATGTGTAAAATAAATTAGAAGGTAAAGGGTGAAATGTCTGGAAGAAAAAAAAATGATAGATAATCAGGGAATAAGACAAGTCTCTCCGGATTTGATATATGTTACACGAAAATCAATATTAAATATGCAAAATTCCCGAAAGGCCTTCCACGAAAAGATTACATTAGTGAAATTGATCAAAACTTCGAAATAGTTTTTGATAATCAAGTTAAAAGCTCGCGCTAAAGTTGTTTTCTGCTATTGTATATAAATTATAAATGAGTTTCACAAAAAATTCCTATGGAATTCTTAAAATAAGTAGAAATGTAATAAAAACATTCCGGTATAATGAGATAATAGTTCGTTTCAGTAGACGAGCGAAAGATATCGTGCAGAGCGTTTATTGGTCTACGCACTTTGATTACGTCATGTGTATAAATATACACACACTGAAAAATTGAGTATAAATGAATGTATGCTAATTAAGGTTTAATGTATTTCCATCGTGTATGTCGTATGGAAAGCACGTTACATATGCATAAGTGCAGGTTACTAATTCCAATATGAGTTACAACCGTTTAGGTCATCCGACTCTCACATCACTTGACCAGAACTCATTCATTCGATGAAACAAAATGAGGTTTACATTAGACAAGGAAAATATTTTAGGGAATAAATTAAGCACCGCATGCCTGAGTTTAAATAGTTTCACCATAGAGGAAGCATTCAAGGTTGTCCTGCCAATAGAGCTAACTTTATTTAGTCAAGGGCAAGCCCTCCATACTATCTACGCAATATTTCTATCATTTAATCTCATGAAACTGAAGATTTTCTAATACTTTAAAAGAAATTGCTTCTTTAATATCAGTAAATTAATCTGTTAAAATTCTATGAAGTTAAATTAAGAGCGTTTTGTTTTATATTAATAATAGGATCTAAATTGCTTGGAATTTTTTGTTTTTCCCAGTAGAGAAAAGTTTTCGAAAGTGTAATGAAATTATGGTCAATTAGGAGTTATGCAACATCCAAAGATAGTAGGGACATTTTGTGTGTGATACAGGTTCGACACACCCACGTCGAGTGAAAAAGGGGGGAAGATTTAGAATGAGAGTTGTCACCTAAAGTGAGTCCAGAGAAACTAGGTCAATGAGTGTTAGACGTACCAGCCAATCATAATTAACTATATGCTTCTACGTCTTTGAAACACGAAACCTTATCATCAGCACTTATGTATCTTATATACATTACTCAGAAAATGATAATGATGAATTTCTTTTCTCGCAAGTATGCAGATTTTATAAATGCTCATTCACACTGCATTGACTGCGTTGACTGTATTGTGTAATTCACGCACTCACACGTTATATAAAAGTATTAAGGTCATTATGTAAGTACCAGTTTTAATGAAAACGTCAAGAATATGTAAGAAAAAAATACTTAAAAATATAAATTTTAATAATGTTGAATGGTAATATAAAACAATTAGCATAACATGATTACATTTTGAAACTCAACATTTTTAAGATTTTTAAAAAATCTCTTAAATGATATTACTAATAATTTTAATGGGTTTTAAAGGATGTAAAGGGACTTTAAATTTTGTAGTAGAATTCAAAGAATTTTAAGAGGTTTTCACGAATTTTAAGAGATTTCAAAAAATTTCAGAGAATTCTAAGGGACTTTGAGGAATTTTTAAGAATTTTGTGAAATTTTATGAGATTTCTAATAATTTAAGAGAATTTCTCTACACTGAAAGAAATTTAATATCAATACTTGCTATTTCAATATTCATAATTGATAAAGACGATTACGATTTAGGGAAATCGTGTAAATATACAAATTATTGTTAGCATACTTACGAAACTTTAAAATTCTTGAAAACAAAAATTGCGGTATATTCAATAGCAAAGATTGATATTTTATGTATTACGAACGTAGAATGATAAAATTTGATAATGATATTATCCAATAATATAAAAGCATTTACAGAAATCACCAGCTTGAGTTATACATATGTTAATAGAAATATTCTACAAATTAATATAGACGCTAACAAAAATTGTAAGCTTCAGTTGAGGAAATTGTAAGTCACAATATTAAAAAAACCGAATAGCTCCGATAATCTCCCGAGGTCAGCCGAATTCGCCGACCGTAGCGCTCGCGATGTGAATCGAAGTTTCGGAGAATTTTTTGTGTAAGCACCATGCCGTTTCTCACAAGTGCAAACATTTTCACCAATTAGTATATAAGGAATCTTCAAACCTCTTCTATCAGCGTAATTTACTTGCGATTTGCGATGCGTGTGTTTTATATTTATGTGTACGTAATATGTATATAAGTTAAGGTTGAAGTTAGTATAAGTGTTACCTCTGCGAATGTATGTTATAATGTGTGCATTTATGTGTGTTATAATCTTGTAATTGTGCAGTGTGAATTGACGGAGATTCACGACGGGTTACGAATTTATTCTTTCTCTTTTCGTGTTTTCGTCTATTCTTTTCGCATGACTCATAATTTTTAGTATAGTCTTTAGCAAATTTCAGAATCCTTTATATTACTTTCTGATATAAATACCCGATTTCCCTAAATCGTAAAAGATTATACTAAATTGTAATATCGATTTTAACGTATTATGTTACAAAATTTCTTTCAGTGTTCCGACATATATGATTTTTAAAAGATTTTGTAGAATTTTTAAGGGTTTCATGGAATTTGATGAAATTGCTAATAATTTTGAGAGATTTAGAGGTTTCTAGGAGCTTTTTGAGATTTTCACGAATTGCAACAACAAGTATGCGAGATTTTCGAGACATTTCGTTACACCACACTTTTTTAAGATAGGAAAAAAAAAAAGAAAAATTAAATAAGAGGATTTTAAGGAATAATATCAAGTAAAAATATCAAAAAAATCTAAAATTTTACGCCCCATTAATTTAAAAAAATATAATATGTTCTTTTCAGAGATTTTCAAAAATAATAAAATATTGAGAGAAATTCTGCGGGTACATTTAATTTGTGTGTAGTGAATGATATGTGATGTGGGTGGTTCAAATCCGCAATTTCGAATTTAAATCTGCTCTTGAGACCGCCAAGATATTACTGCTGAAGAAACCTCTCCATGGGGTTTGAAAAGCAGAGATCGTAGATCGGAGGGTGTAGAGGAAGATGAAGGGTGGCTGGTCTCACGGGCGCCTAACCGAGCGTGCGTTCCCGATGAATTATTCAAGATCGAACGTCTCCCAGTTGCTAAGGGCACCCATCCTTAACCGTTACGCGTTTATTCTCATTATCCGTATAACCCCCCAACCCCATCTTTTCAGTTGACCTTTTGCCTTCTCGCATACGTCAGGTCACGTTAACGCAGTCTTCATCTCGGGTCGTCTGAGCTTCTCGGATTTCTCCTGTGCAGCAATTAACGCCTCAATTTCCAATAGAACGGTCTCTAAATAATAATCTAGTCTAATCTAATCTAATATAATCTTAATTCAGTAATCGATTAAGTCTGATTTTGTATTCTAAAGGAAAAGTGTTTGATAGAATTATCAAAGAAAGTCCGAATAAGGTCAAGAAACTGTATTTCTTAATCTATATCATCAATGATGGAACTTACAATATCGGTCAATTTTGGGTTTACCTGTTTTTCGATGATCGTTTAAATTCTCTTAAATTTAATTACACCAAAGATTACATTTTTTCTTCCCAGTAAGTTAAAAGCTATGAAAATTCTGCTTAAGATGAGCCTAGAACGAAGTCACTTTGTCAATTTTTTAAAAAGATATTGCAAAAATCGTAAAATTTTAATGTTTCATGAAAATGTCAATAACTTTCGATATAATAAACATTTTTTAAATTTCTTATTGAAATAATTGTTCGATTATTACCCTGTGACTTCAACATTTGCTAAAAGCAGAATTTTGATAGGCTTTTACTTAAAAGAAAAAAAAATGTAATTTTTGATGTAATCAAATTTAAGAGAACGATCATTGAAAAAAAGGTGTACTCACAATTCTGGCCAATAGTGTAAATTCACCAGTAAAAACCTCGGTTACCCGATCCCGGTGGTCATTAAAAAAAGAAAAAAAAAAAAAAAAAAACCATAATAAACGCAGCTTATACCCTCACTTTACAAATATTTTGAACTCGTCAGTTCTGTTTGTCAATGCGTAAAAATGCGTAATATAATATTTTGGCGGTGGAGCTTCATACGGAATGTTGATACTGGACAGATTATTGAAAAAGAGAAGTAAATAACAAAGAAAAGGAAAAACATGCTACTCAATACTCAACTTCAAGTCCAAGCACACTGTATGCGTACAAGCTGTACATTCATCGGTACGATGAACCACCAAATTGCCGAGGGCGTTAATACCGCTACAACATTTTTTTTTTTCAATTTCCGCAATTGAAAAATATTTTTCTGAAAGCTAATATGCCATCCGGCCTGTCCGTACATATTTTCGTTCGCATAAATATCACCGATTGGCTACATATATACGAAAACGGCTCACAGAGAGCAATCACACTAGGTCGCCTCTGTAGGGAAAGAGGGTGAGTCAAATTTTAACCCCTTTAAACAAAAATCCATTCTGCACATAAACACCACTGGAATCGTGAAATTTTCGCTAATTCTTGGTTTACAAATGAACTTTCTCAATCTGAATTAATAAGAAATTACTAAAAGAAATAGTACCGATTAGTATTATACTAGTTCATTAGTAACTTCTTACTAAATAAGATTGAATTAAAGTAAGAATGAATCGTTCCTTTCTTTTTGTTTTAGAAGTCTCTTATCTAAACCAGTTTGATGTTTACATCCGAGCAGAGAAACTATAACGGGTTTTCTAAACTGGTGCCATATAAAAATATATGCAGAAATAGAGAAATTAAAAATCAATATTTTCTACTTGGATTTTATTAATTAATTTTGAATTCAAGTACCAGAAGCTTTTACGAAGTGTTTTTTTTTGCAAAGAAATAGACTAGAATCAAGTGGGATGAAAAGAGATGTAAAATGTTAAGAAAATGTAGGAAAGCTGACTCAATTATTACTTGAAATCGTTTTGCTCTCTATTCTAGAAACGATGCTAAATTAATTTAAAATCGCTGCTACTTATTTTTCTTCTTTTAAAATACCTTTTGATTTTACGAGCTTATGCTGCATTTTCTTTATCTTTCAAACAACTATTTGAAAGCTTTCCAGATAATCAATTATTGTCGGTTTACTGCAATTAATTACGGCTAGTTGAACTTTTATGTGGCTCGTCGTGCCGACGATACATTTGATGGAAGATTTATCGTCAGCGTGAGATCTGCACAAATTAATTAACACTTCGACTCACTTTACGATCAACTTTTTATAACTTAGTATCCGAAATTTAGAAAAAGGAATTAAAGCTCAATTTGGCTGCTCCTCTTTTCTTTTTATATTGATACTAATTAAATTGAAAATCGTTAAAAGTTTGTTTACTTTGTTAAATACATTTTTTATTACTGTATGTAATGGGCTCTAATTGCTCTTTGAAAATTCTTAGCTCTGATTTTTGTAAAACATCCGACTTGGAATGGCCGACAAGTGCAGTTTAACATTCTTTCCCTAATCACAAGTCTGCTCTGGGATTCCTCCGCCTTCGAGGAAGCTATAGCTGGAAGTAATACTTGATTTCATCTGGTTGGTACGACTATTCGCACAGAAGTAATAGGAGTGGTACTTGAACCAGTCGGCCTCGACTATATCTTCCATCACAATGTCGATTCGGAGTGTGTCGTTACGCGTGCCACAAAACCTGATACATCTTCCGACCACCCAAATCACAATTAAAATGAAACAACACAAGCTTTACAAAACAAATATTTTTCTGCAAAAACTTATTTACGAGCTTCAACATATTTCAGTTATTACACGTTGCAATATCCTCCCTGATAAAACAAAAATATTTTATAGATTTCTTACATTATATCGTTTACTAATTGCTTTTCAACTTTTTAAAAACCTTTAAAATCAACCCATGTTTTTTATATTCCGTTGAGTCACAGAAAAAATTGAGTCCTAAATGAATTCAAAATCAATGGCAGAGAGAAAAGAAATACCCCCATCCTACGAAATTTAACAGGTGGAATTTATAGATTGGCCAATGTGCAACTCCCGAGACTAGACCGAATAAAGTAACTTGATTAAGTTAGAATCTGGACAGAGTGGAGTAAAAAGAAAGATAGGAAAAGCCGGAAAGGCGTGTGCACTGTGCAATGTTACTCCACCTCTTCGAAATTTAGATTGTCTCAGAACCTCGGCCAATATTTCTTCCTCCAAGTCAAGTTATCTCGAGCGTTATACATTCATGTTTCAAAGTGAAGTATCGATCGTGTCTTGTGGGTCTTCGTGGCGATGGGTTAACGTGGCACCTTGAAAGTTATGGGCGTTACAGAGCAGCCACCTAGTTCCGACAGTTTTCTAAAGCAGAACTCGACTGAAGGGAAGGGGTTCGAAACAGCAGACGCGAAAGGGAGAAAAGACGAGGAAATCGGGGGCGGAAAGAGGGTGAGAAGAAACGAAAATGATCAGGAATCTTGAAAGATGGACTGGCTGCGGTCGGTCGCGGCTTTTCCCGAATACCGTCGTCTGATCGTCTCCTACTCGAAACTTCTAGAGCGAGAAGAAAGATTGGAGAAAAAGAGAGAAAAAGGGATGAAGCAAAAGTATGAGAGGCGAAAGGTGAGAGGTGGAGAGAATCAGAGTTTTTGGGATGGAGAAATGCTTGGAAAAGGAGGGAACAAGACCGGAGCTCTCCTCCACCAACTTTATAATTCTTGCGACGCTTTTGGGGAATGAGATTCTCGGAGGATGGGGGTTAAGGTAGTCCGCTGGCGCCAGTGACGTCTGCCGAATAGCTGCTGACTTCTAGAATCTTACAGTTTTCGGCTAAGTGGTTCCTCTTTACCACCCCCGAACCCCTACACACCTTCTTCCTCTACTAAGTTTACATGTAGGTGACTGGCTGCGAAATAGGAATGAAAATTACATCTTTACGTAACTACAATCTCTACCCGACTAACTGAATTCACAGTTGATCGTTGTTTCTGTAAGTTCTCATCGCCTTAAACGAAACTATCGCCTTAATTCCCCCCCCCCCCATATAGTTACCCCTACATTGCCAAGGGTTAATGTCCCTTTTAATTTGAAGTGTAAAATGCAAAACTGTGTTCACTTACCATCAAGATGTGCCTGAGTCATGTTGTGTAAATTGTCACGCTCGAACGACGACGGGGGTGTCGAGGGCAGTGGAATCCACTGCTAGTGAACCCAAGAGGGTGGCGCGGCAGGAGTCGCTGCGTTGGTGCTGACATAAACTCCCGCTGATGTGGCATTACTTGTAGTCCCACTTTGGGACGATACACCAGTTGGTATAACACCTCCATCGCTGACCTGTCCTGATGGGGTTCCCAAGACGCCCTGTTGGAAGTTAAAGTCTAGCGTACCATCCATGGAGAGCTCGTGCTTTATAACCTGATAAGCAATTTAAAATAAGATATTAAACCTTAGTTTGATCTGAAATTAGCCTCTTTAGATCCTAATCTGATAAACCAAAAGTACCTCATCAACGTTACAGTCGAACCCTTGCAGAGTTTCGATGTTGATGTTGAGATCATCCAGCAAGGCAGTATTATTTAAGGCCCCCATAAGCTGACCCATTATTGTACTTGGCTTTGGCGACTCTGGCGGACTGGGACCCGCAGGGCCCGTTTGTGCCTGTCTTTGCTGTTGCTGTTGTTGCTGCTGATGCTGCTGTTGCTGCTGCTGTTGTTGGCGTTGCTGTGACTGTAGAAGGTACTGGATGGTCGGCTGTTGTTGAGAATTGAGAGTCGAGGGACTAGGCTCGCTCTGCTGGTAAGAGGGGGACATGCCAGAGACAGGACTCAGATTCTGAAACGGAAAAAAAAAGATAAAAATGACGGCCTGCCAACTTACAATCCCTGCAATAGACATTTTTTAGTGATTGATTTTTACTGACCATTTGGCAGGCACAAGGTTGCAGACGATGAAGGGGACATCTCTGCTGACTCGCAGGTTGTGGAGTTGGTGGCAAACCATAAGGCGTTGTGCTTGATCGAAGAGAATTACTTCTATGGTATTGTGCCTCAAAATAAGAAGGTGGTGGTCCTGTTTGCTGTTGATGAGGCGGTGACGTCTGGTACATCTGATAGGGTTCAATTTTCATCGTTTCTGCCAAACTTCCGGCTTAAACAATTGCCATTAAATCCAATTAAACACCCAATAAAATTAAAAGCATCACAAAATGATAAAAACTATACCTAATTGCTCTGGGCTGTAGGAATAACTAGGTGGCCACTCCGATTCGCTGAGGACGGCAGGAATGGGACTCAATCTTCCACAAGAAGATGCATTGCTTGACGCCCGAGGTCTTCAGAAAAATTATTTATAAATTTAGATTTGATTGTGAGATCAGTCAATGCTGTTATTAATATTATACTAATTTGTAAAAATAATAAATAGTAGTAAATTTTAAATTAAATTTTTAAGGTTCAAAATAATCTTCATGCAGTCCTACAATGATAAAATCAAGAGATGATGAAGAAAAACACAATTTTATTCGGACTTGAGTGCTAACCGGAAGTCTGGTGATAGTTGAAAGCCGCTTCCTGGATGAAGAGGGCTGTCAGGAAAAAGATCTAAGCCTTCGCTGACGCTACTACTGGGGCTGGGGGTTGCATCCGCTTGCAAATTTCCGTTCCTCAGAGCTTCCACCTTCTTCTTCACTCGTCCTCGCCTCTTCTCAAACTTACTCGTCTCCATTGACGTCGCTCTACACGACAATTGAAATTATTGTCACTCATCTGCTTCTATTCTCAAACTCTCTTTCAAAGTACAACTCGTTAAAGATTCAACTATTCTTCAAGATTCAAACCAGACTACAAAGCTATGAATCCTGAAATTAGTTTCGAGAATTGGAGATCTTTAATTCGATTTGATTGTTTTCAATTTACATTTCATCGATTCATCATTTGCAATAGCAAACTTCATTGTCAGGATATAAAGAAAGTTTCAAAATTACTTCGTGAAGAGGGGTAAAAATTACTTCTAGTTTCAATAAAATCCGACAAACAATTGTTTTTATATCATTGAGGTCATAGAAAATTGAAAAATGATATATTGTATCTTTAAAATGGAAAAAATAACGCTTATACTTTCGAATTTCAATCACTTACCTTCTCCTAGCAGACTTTCCAGGCTTCGCATCGGGGTTAATCATCCACCAAGAACTTTTACCGGTGCCTTCGTTTTGTACCCGCATAAATCGGTTGTGCAAGGAAAGGTTGTGTCTTATAGAATTCTGAAAAAAATAAATAAAAAACGAATTAATTATGATGCAGTATGAAGTAAAAATCTATCATTATTAGAATTTTGACAATGAAGCAATAAAGGGTACTAAATCTCGATTTTAATTTTAATTTTAATTTTAATTTTTTAATAAGAAAATTGCCCTAAAAATTTATTAAAACTTGATTTATCCAAAGATTCATTCATGACGAATAGATACACTTCGTCAAAAATTATCAATGTACACCTTGCTCTTGGCAGAGTTTGCCTCGTAATTGAATTTCGCGATTGGCCAAGATCCAAAATCCTCTGCTACTAAATTCCCGCTATTAATCTCTGCCTCCATCATCACCTTTAACCTTGTACTTTAAGCTAGACTCGAAAACCTTCCACTTAAAAATCTACTTGCCAAATCTTCTATGTATTTTAACATAAATAATTTCTGTGATTTCCAATTTAAGACAATATTTATATAATATGAAAAAAAGTAAAATAACAACTTTTCCGAATGGAGAAACGAAACTCGTAAGATCTACATACGTATAGATATATCTGAATATATATCAGATCTGACTATAGCGAGTTTACAACCCCATCAAGTTCATGTCTTTATCGACGCTATGGTACGAAAATGAAGATATTTTCGGCGCCGGCGTTTTGGACTTCAAGTCGAAGCCGTTTTCCCACGCCTGTGTATTCAACGGGATATAAAAGATATGGGTTGAGAAATATAAAAAAGGATTCAGGCATTTCTACTTCCGGTTCTCGATCGAACAAAAGATAACTGGAATCTTTATTTTTCGTGAATGAAATAGAGTACACAGTTAATAGACTTTTTAATTTGATGATGAAAGATTGCAATTAAAATTATTTTTAGGAGGGTAAGTAACTAAGCATGTTATTTAAGTATGTTATTATTTAATGAGTTGACAAGATTAATTAATGCACTTTGTCACTGAACTCAAGTTCATTTCCTCTTATCTTATTTCGTTCATTAATGAGAGAATTTTATAAGTTGGAAATATTGTGATTTCTTAATATCATACATATTTATAAGCATTTGAATTAATGCACCGTGAAATGTAGATTATATTTGGTAGACTAATATCACTTGTATATTCGAAATAAAGGGGGAAGGTATCACGTAGATTTTTCGTATTCGAATTTCTTAATCATTATTAATAGGAAATTGATAAGAAGTTGAAGACAAGACAAGGGGAGAAAATAAAGAAGAAAAATAAAAAGAGGGTAAGATGGTGTATTCAAGTAAACTTTTACTTTGATTGAGACTAGGGATTGGAACTGCAGTTAAAACTTGTCGGACGGAACGAGTCACCAGCTAGTCTCCTGGCTTTATTATTGTCGCGGATATTGAAGATATCTGCGTAACCATGAAAGCTCTCTTTTCTATATACATGCGAACGTTACTGTACGAATTTTTAGAGCTCGTCCGACCGAGGCAAAACTGCCCGCGCTAAAACTAGCCGAAACGAGCTCTCATCGACTGACAGTCCCTACCCCTTTTTTACATCCCCTATTCTTAGTATTCACTGTACCTCCCCCGTTTTCACAGTAACCGATAAACCCCAGTGGCACTTTCGTCAAAATCCCTATAAACTTCCTGGAAACTATCCGCGTATATATGACGGAAGACGGTATATGGTCTCGGCGATATATAATGTGCAATTTATTGGGCAACGTCTCCATCAACGGACATACGACTTCTTTAACTCTTCTATTAGCCAGATAAGAAATACACACGGAGAAAAATGGATATTCAAATAACATCTAGGTAGTCAAAAAATTGAATTATATTTTAACATTCAGCCTCTCTCGTTATTCAAACTAGTTAGTGTCTAGATATATTTGGATTGAATATCGTATTTTCAAGGTTCTTTGAAGATCCATTGTACACTAAAAACATTCTCCTTTCTATTAATGTGAGAACTGAACTTTTTGCCGTGCATTGATTTATCTCAAATCACGAATCGATCGAAGTTTAATATGTGAGTAATAAATCACGAAAGAGGACCTTAACGATTCGTACAAAGTTTGTCACAGGGAATATTCGATGCAGCTAGTAAGGAAGTGATGGCCACGATTTGAATATTGAATGAATCGTCGAGGTCCGATTCGCGCACGAAACATTGAATTTTTAATGTGCTGGCAACAACCAATGAGAAGAGGTCTTTTATAGGCTGAATGAACTCTGATCTAAACCCTTCATCAAATTAAAATACAATACATCATTATATTATCATTTTTCAATCATATAAAAGAGATCAATCCAGAAACGTCAGATTTCAAAATATATGAAAAGAATGGATGATTTTGTTTTCTTAATGCCTGCGGAAGTTCGTTACACGATAAAGGTAATCAAGAGATCGGTTAAACCGAAACGACAACCACAATCGCAATGCCTGCTTCCTAAACCAAAGCCACTTTTGTTCGCAGTTGACAAAAAGGATGCGGTTCACCGTAACAACACAAAAACGACTTTCGAAGATAGAATTGTATGAACTGGGGAAAAATAATAAAATAGACATCCACTTCCTCCCTCGAGAGTCAAAGATTCAAAGTACAATGGTTTATATAAGAATTGAGGAGAATATCTCAATTAATCTTCAGAAATTATTGGATAAATGTTTTATAAAGATAGATATATAATTATTACATAATAGGTATTTCTGATAATGGCAAAATATGAAACCATTCACGGATTCCAAGCAGACGTGTTACTACACGAGTATTCTATAGTATCAGTTGCTTGTATCTAAGACTGTAGCAACTGCATTCCACGTGTCAAGGTAACTCACTTGTATCTCGTTCACCAATTACTTGTTATACTTGAATGCATCTGTAGCATATCCCACAATTAGCACCCCTCCATAAATTTCATACTAGAAAATAAAAACTGCAACTTATCTATTAGTTTATCACTGAGAAAGAAAAAAATCAACGAAGAAAGAATCCTTCTCCTTAATGATAACGGCTAAAGCGAAAACTTGAAACCACTGAGAAAATCCAAAAAAGAAACATAATTATCTTATAATATAAAAACTGTAGCTGGTAATTTCAATGCTAATCTTAATGCATCTTTAAATACGAAGAACAGAGAACAAATAAAGAGAAATAATGAGAGAATTGATGTTTGGGGGAATCGGAGAGAAATTAAAGAAATTCGGACATAAAAGAATGAAAATATTGATTACTCACTCGTATTATGTAGAAAGGTTAGCGGAAAAGAACAATTCAGTTTCTCTAGGACGAACAAAATTGAAAAGGACCTTGAAATAAGAATATAAAGTAAAACATTTATATTTTATGCAAAAAAGTAATTGAGTAGGATTTCAATTATAGGGAAATGAAACTAGTCATAATAAAACAAACGAGGAGAATTAGATAATTTGAAAGCGATTTTCTTGCACGAATCGACGAATCAAACGACTTTTGCATAATTGAAACAGCAGCAATGATTACTACCTGAGCAATTGAAAGTATTGTCTCCAATGAGTCACATGAAACCTGTCTTTTGTCGTATATAATCGATATGAAAAACGTGAAACTTGAGGAAAAAGGAAAAAACACTGAAGAAAGATTATTAAAGAATTTAAGAAATTTATAAAAATAAATTAAATAAATTAAAAATTGATAACGATAATTTAACATATTTAGTTATATAAAATTTTATAAAAGTAAAAGATCAAGTAAAAAAAAAAAAAATAACTTTCCACTCAAGAAAAATTTGATTGACCCTCAATATAATCAATAAATCATGGAAATAATATTCCCATTTTAACGATACTAATACATATATATCTAATCAGTAATCTAATCGACCATTTATCTAACATAAAGTAATAAAATCAAGGTTGATAATATTCTCACATTGCACACATATTATGGTGCTGTAAATATATTATATGTTCTATACATCCAATTGCACCACTTTATGCAGTATTTTAATTAAGAATTTCAAATCGAGCTTTCTCTTTAAATTCTTTTACATTAGAATCCGAATTTAGAATTCGCGTAATGCGGATTTCGGGCAGCGATTGCGAGCACTCAAATCAGCAACCCGAATATCAGGTAAATAAATGGATCGAATTCAGCTGGATGTTTAGTGCTTTCGATGCAACAATGCTCCGATTGAGAGGGAAGAAGGAAAGTGTGAGAGAAAGGGGCTGGGGAAAAAGAGAAGAGGAGAGGTCAATCCGCTAATCCAGATTTCCGATCGCGTAAGTATTTATGTACGTTAATAGTTTCAATCAGTTTCCTCTCCATTTCCTTGCAAAACCCTATATTGCATTCTCGCTAGTGTTTCCATCTACATTCAGTATTTCTCCACTTCAGTCTGCTTAAATTTAATTTCATTTCGGGATACTGAACTTGTTAATCCTCATTTTTCTGACACCTCTTACATAATTAATGAGACAAAAAAAATTATTAGAAAAATAAAAATTTGATCTTTTTATATGGAAAAATGAACTTCCATTTCTGTTTATCAAACACAGCCCGAAAAGCAGATTTTTCATTTCATATTTCTTCTATATTTTGATCTAAGATAAGTTGAGGGAGAACAGTGAATATTTGACCCTCTCCTGAAAGTAATAGATTCCTTTATCGTCCTCACAGGCAGACTAAGTCTTATCAGGTCTGAAAAATCATACGATTGGAAAGAGAGCTGTGGCTGATATCCCAAAACTTTAAAAGTTTACGACTCCCCTCGACTCAAACAGTAGTAATTGATTAAATCGTTATTGTTCTTCGATCGCGATACGCGGTCAGCGATTCCTTGAAAGTTACAGTTTTATCAAAGATAGAATGTTTTATCAATGATAGAAAAGATAGTAACAATTGAACCTAAGTGATACGAATTTGTATTTTAATTAAAAAGAGCATTTTCAATAATTACTGGTGAATGTTAAGATTATTCTGCATTTAAACGCGACCTCTGATATGAATCGATAATTTTTTTATCCATACTCAAATGCAAATGATTGACGACTTGATCGTTTTTCATTCGTAAAGTAGATAATATGACAGAACCGTCGTCAATGCAAAATTAATCCCGAGCCAAGTGATTGGAGGGTCGAGCGAATAAAGAATAAGTTCTTATTGATGGAATTACATCACTTAAATTAAAAATAAATAAACGAAAAAGTACGGAAAACCTTTTCAGTGGTTAATGAGCTGCTAATGATGAAATTTAGTTCAATTTATTTTTCATACGTTTTTCAGTAGAGAATCACTTTCTTCATAATACGATAGTTGAAAGTTTTAAATAACAACAGAAAATTGAAATACATATTGCAAGCGTTTCAAATCCGGAAAAATCAAAATTATTTAACTTGGTTAAATATTAAAATATTATCGATGATATATTTAACTGAATGAGGTTATCAAGCTGCTGGTAAATGACTTTGATGTTCTAGCGTTTGAATTCACATCTAGTGTTTCAATTCTCATTTTTGATATAGTGCCGTATGTGAAAAAATGGGCTCGTTCAAATTGTGCAATTACCGAATGGTCGTGTGATTATTATCTGAAACAATCTAATCTATTACAGCGAGTGGATATCATGACTTCTGATTGATTAGGTCCGTCCTCCATCTCCTCTGACCCGATAGATAGATGACTGTGTTTTCGATATATGTATACATATCATGCATATGCACATGTAGAAATAAGTATTCGCACACAAAAACGGCTCGATAAATTGCGTTACGCAATGGAGGCACGCACTGCTCAGACTTGATAAAGAACCTCTTGTAATCCCTTTTCCTCCCCCCCCCCAACAATCGTTGCAGTTTATAGGGCACTTACAATACACTCTAGAAACTTCTACTTTAACAGACTTCTCAATTTCAAGTATTGACTTTGTTTAGTCGTCAAAATCGGCTAGGTTTCAATTTAATCGCATTATTATTGGACATTTTCGATAAACTTGAGAGCGACACAGTGGTAGATATTCAATCAAATTAAAAATCGATTGAACCAGAAAACTATAATCCAAAGCAAATTAATGTTAATACATCTTTTTTGGCGTTCAAAATGGTGTAATAAAATCGTTGAATCTCATTAGCATATATTAGCGCCCACTAGCAATTTGAAATTCCCGGTTTTTTTCCGGTCAAATTTTTTTTCCCTGCAACCAATTTATGTCTTTTTGTGGTTTTTGAAAATCAACGTATACATAGAAATAGAAACATAATATAAAAAGTAAAAACAAAGTTGAAAAAAGCAGAAAAAGTAGAAAAAAGTAGTAGTAGAAAAAGTAGAAAAAGTCGATTTTTCGATAAAATACAAAAAATTCTTAATCCTAAATGAAATTCCCGTGGTTTTCCCGGTCGAATAAAATTCCCGGTTTCCCGGTCCGCTAGACAAGTTGAATATATTCTTGCTACAGTCACATTTTCTCTTCACCTATTGGTTGGGTTTGTATTTGTCGCCTGTATTTTAGAATCGAGATCAGAACTGCCAACTGATTTTTTTAAGGAAATTTAAAGGAACTTCAAAATAATTCAGAAGAGCTTCAAGATTTTCAATTAATTTAAAATTATTTTTAAGTATTTCAAGGGATTTTGAATGATATAAAAAATTGTAAACGAGTTTAAAAAAGTCTAAAGAATATATAAAAGTATAAAAAATATCTGTTTTCAAGAGATTTCATAAGATTTCATAGATGTCACGATATCTTCACAAATTTCAAGAAATTTTAAGTGACTTTAAGGAATTTAAATCAATTTCAAAAGATTTCAAGTGATTTTAATGAATTTTTAAAGTTTCGAGTTTCTTTTAAATTTTTCGAATAATCTTTCAAAATCTGTTGAAATCCTACAAAAAATATTAAAATTTTGAATTCACCTGAAATCTTCTGAATTATTTGAAACATTTCGAAATATCTTGAAATCTTTTCAACTTTTTGGAAATATTTTTGAATTAATTTTATATATCCTTACAATTCTACAAAACTTCCAGTTCATTAAAGCAGTTTTTATGACAAGCGTAAATTATTGATAAAGGCGCGCGCATCACTTCATTCTACTAACATAAAACATAATTAAACTAGTTTTTAAATAAATAAATACATAATTATCTCTTTTTCTTTTAATTTAATGACAGCAAGTATAGGATCTGTATCAATAAGTGGAAAGAATCAGTGTAAAACTGAGAATCGTTTTGAATCGCGGGTAAAAAGTTCACGGTCACTGGAAAAAGGCGTACGTCTGCCACTGGAGTCTTCCGGGTCGAAAAAGACGGAAAAAGGAGGAAAAGAACTTTTTCCAAGGAGACCACACTCGTATGCTCTTGTGCGGTAAGTGCACCAATACAGAAGAAGCTTTATTGAATATATATATACTCGAGTGGGAATGCAGGCGTAACTGGCAGTAAGCGTGTGGGGCCAGGCGTCGCGACGCCGCGAGGGCGTCGAGGGCATCCATCATGCCGTTCGTGTGAATTACCACCCCTTCGACTTGGTCCAAGGGAGCAGTCGGAAGAAGAAAATCAGAAGGATTGGCAAGTGAAAGAGAAATAGAAAATGGATGGAGAAAAAGAGAGTCTCTCTTTCTTTCTAGATATATGTATACTCGATCCTACACGTCTCACCTCTTTTTTCAAATCCTTGATAATAAAATGATGGGCAGAAAAACAAAATTGTGATTGATCTAGAGATAGAGAGTTCTACTTTCATCAATGCGAAAAGGAAAGTTTATCTCGCCGATATATAGCGTAGGAATTTAACATTTAAAATATTTAAAATAATAAAAAATTAAAAAATAATATATACATTAAAATTTTTCTTGGAAAATTTGGTTAAAAAATGTTGATAAAATGTTTTTTTAACATTTAGTTAAAATTATAAATTCTTGAAGGAAGGTCAGTTCTGTTATACCACGAGGACAGACAGTGACTGATAATGAATGCTATTTTCATATCTGGGGAATGAGGAGCCGCGCGATAAATTCCAGCAATATTTTTCGGGGCGGAACCATTGCGCTTCCACGTTCTCATAACTAGCACAAATTGTGCAAAAATACTCAACTACATAAATTTCTAGAAAAATCTGAGCTAGTTGATACTTTTGCTTGGTCTAATTCCGATTTCAGGGATATAGCTTTTCTTGCTTCGATAAATCGGTGACGTATAGTGTCAGTCAGAAAGAGAAGGCAATTTATTTTTATTTTTGCACACGAAGAATTTCTTCTCGTCTAAAAGAGCATTTCTGCCCTGCTTTTGAAAGTTATTTTAACTGGTTTTGACATTTGTTTCTTTTCTAATGCTCACGAAGTTTCAAAGGAGTACCAGGGTGGCCACAAGATTCAACTTTTTCAATTTTCCTGACATTTCCCTGATTTTCAGACAAATTTCCCTAACAGAAAAGTATTAAAAATGCGAACAAATTTTCAATGATAATAATATTAAAATTTTTCAAAAATTTCGTATAATATCAGTTTAAATCTTTTGAAATTTAAATTCACTTAAAATTTGTAAAAATCTCTAAAATTCACGGCAACCTTGGAAATTTCTTAAAATTTCTTGAAATTCCTAGAAACGTCTTAAAATTCCAAGAAATCCCTTCAAATTTATTAATATTCCATGAAATCCTTTACATTTTCACGAATTCTTTTTAAATTCCTCAAAATCATTTGAAATCTTTTAAATTATACGAAAAACTTTTAAATTCCTTAAAAGTTCTAAAAATCTCTTATAATTTCTTGTAATCCTTCAACATTCCACAAAATCTTCTAAAAATCTCTTGAAATATTTTTAAATTCCACGAGGAACATTAAAATCCCTTAAAATGCATCAAAATCTCTTAAAATTATTGGAAATCTACTGAATTCTTTTAAAATTCGCTGAAATCTTTTGAAATTAATTTCAATAAATTTCAGCAAATTTTAGCGAATTTTAATTTCTAGGAATTCCTAGAAACCTCTTAAAATTCGTTAAAATTATTGAAAATCTGTTGAAATCATTTCCCTGAGATGAAGCCACCCTGATCAATTTCCAAAAATATCAAATTTTACAATTTAGAAATATCCGATTAAATCAAATATACAAATCAAAAATTGAAGAGTGAGTCAGTGATTCATTCATTTATAATAAAATAAAATAAATAAATAATAAAGTTCAATCTGAATGAATCATGAATGCCTGTTCACTCTGTTATTGGTGCAATCACTTTTTCATCGAATTTCCTACCCCGAAAAAAAACCTGTAAATTTTCTGAGGACAGGAAATTAATTTTCGAGTTTCTTAAGAATTTTTCACAATTAGAATGAGATTTTTCTGAAGCCGAATTAATTAATTCACGTGTAGTGAAGTATCCCTTAGGCATTTTTCCGAAACCCTTTTTTGCTCGCATTAGAGTATTCCCATTAGTGGTTGAACGGGGTGTAAAGTAATCGGTATGTCAGCGAGATCAGTGTTTTACACGGACCCATACAGACATAGTAGATATATACTTCTAGAGCACGCTTAAACGTTCAATTAGAATAGCGGTAGCGTGAATTAATAGCCTCAGAAACCACTGAGGTGTCCAACCCCTTATGTAGATCTCTGAGCTTTAACGAGTGGTGAAGGGTGGCAATGAAGGGTCGAAAAGGTGTTTAAGATTTTTTTCCCTCTCGTCGACCAAGTGGAAAACATCCTTTCAGTGGACTACGCTTTCCCTGACACCAATCTCAAATGGAAAGAAAGGAAAAAGAGGAAGGTAAAGGTTATTAATTACCCTTTCACCATTAATTCGGCAACTTTCGTAAACAGGTACCATTGTACCGAAAAAAAAAACTTGTTCCCTTCTGGAATGGCACGTGTTCCCAAAATTACACGGAAAAAAAAGTTCTTTAAATTTTACAGAACTAGTTCTATAGTAGAGGATATAGCGGGTAGTTTTTTAAAAGTTAAAATCTTCTTGGTTTTACATTACGTTGAACTATTCTATGAAAAACGTAGAACAGTTCTAGAAAATCTAAAACTCCAACGAGGGACGCCGAGAATTTCGCTACCTGCGCAAGTAACGACTGCGCAGCTCATTTTCTAGAACTCAGTTCTAGAAATCTTACATTCAAGTAGTTCACAAATACTCAATAACTCAAATCGAATTTCTATGAGACTTTTCAACGTTTTTTCAAGAACTTTTCTATACATTTCACTGAATTGAGGTATTTAGACTTCATAATGGTCTCATTACAAACTCTCAATATCTCAAATGTAATTTCTACGAAACTTTTCAACATTTTTTCATGAATTTCTCTATATATTTTATTGAACTTTTTTGAATCGGACTTCAATGTAAATTTTACAGAACTTTTGTAGAGTTATCCCAGAACTGTTCTACATTAAATACTAAAAGTTATATGAAATCTATTAAATTCGTTCAAGATTCGATCCTATCCCCGACTATAGAACTAATTCTGTAAAATTTAAAGAACTTTTTTTTTCCGTGTATGACATCAGAATTAAAGGACTATAGAATTTCCGAATATTAACAATTATTGTGGGACTTTAAATTATTTTATAGTATTATATGAAATATGATTGCTGTCTTATATTTACTTTCATACTCACACATCCCTCAAGTCTGAATAAGTAACACTTACCTGAAACAGAAAAGAAAAAACTTTCATCAGTAACGATTTCGAAACAAAAAAAAAAAACAAAACTGCCAATTTGTTTGCCAATTAAATTCCTAATTTCACCAATGACCCTCCCAACGCACGACTGAAAACCAGTAATTCACGCAATTAATTCTGAAGCACTTAGAACCAAATAGTTTTTTTCCTTTTTATCTGATTTATCTGGACAGTAAAAAAGAAATCGTTTCACAGGGGATCAGGATAAGAAATAAAGAAAGGGACATCCACGACCAAAGGAATAAGTCTTGAGATAGGAAGAGAGGGGAAAGGTATTAGCATGGGAACGAGCCTCTTCAATCCAAGTTTGGCCCAGAAGCAACTCCCATCTTTGCTCTTACACCCTCGCAATTCAATTTGATAAATATCGATTGGCCCTGTAGCCTTGATATTCCATTTAATAATAATAACCCAACAGGACCTCTCTATGTATATTTCTAATATTCGTATACGACATGAACTTATGGAGAGGAAGCAGGAAAAATTTTATTCTTATGTATTAGCATAATAATTGCCTAGCTCCAGCATCTAAGTGAAGTATTCCCATCTCATATTTGTACTCACTGTTCACATTCCCTCCTCTGTATAAAATAATTTTTGATCTGGATAAAACATTCCCTGAATTAAACTTTTTTTTTTGTGAAAACTACTTTCGTAAACTCTCTTGGAAGTGAATTTTGGATGAATAGTCCATTTTGTATCCATTGCCCCTTAGCCACGAAAATCGGAAAATATCGTTACAACTGGGGCGGGGCAAAATATGGGAGTTGGTGAACTCTTTGAAAATGCGAGGATAAGCGCGAAATAAAGTCCAATGAAATGTTGCGTTACACCCTATACACGTGCAGATCAGTTGATGCTAAATAACATGTTGTACAGTATAAATAACACAAAACGAAATGTACTTTGGATGGATAGGAGAAAGTTTTTCATCGATTTCGAGAATAAACGCTAGTCTGTAACTAAACCACGATGGCGACCCTTTGGGCCAAGTGGAAAGTTCACTGTGTAGACTCCTGACTTTGGTGGTTAACCCACTTGGCTATTAACTACTTTTCTAGTCACTTTCATTGCGTCTGTACTTCACGACATTCGATAAATTAGATCGTTTCCTGCGGTAGGAGTCAAACAGAAGTTTTTATATAGAATATCATTTTAAAAAAAATGAAAACAGTTAATATTCCTTTAAATTCAAGTTTATCAGCGCTTTAGAATAACGTATACTCCTTTTCTCGAGATAGAGTGCACATTAACTTCCGTTCTCGCGACGATAAAGAACCCGATTTCGAAACCCTCTATTCACGAATTTTTCTCAACTACATCTATATCTTTATCTTATCTTTATCATTAAAATAAAACAAATGTGCTCTACTTTATTTCTAAATATTTAAAAATAGTATCAGTTATGGTAGAGAATTTTTCAAAGTTCTTGTACAATCTCAAGGATGGTAGCTTGAAAGTTAAACCACAGTTGAAGAAATCGAGTGGCAATGGCATCCACTACAAAATTTGTATATTCCATTTCCATATTTCTGTCAGCAAAAGCGTCTCTGGCAAAGAGACTGGAAATCCTGGAACACGAAGAAGCATTCCCGAAGGAAGCGGGAAAATCTCCGATTTGCAAGCCACTTCGAGTTTCGAATAGCCATCGATATTTTATCACGCTCAAGCGCCTCACTCCTCCCTTGCCATGTATGTTCGCCATTTTCCCCGAACCCGAAAAATCTACCGCATACCGAAGAGCAGACCATGGTTATGCTTCAGGAAAAGTAGCAAAAGCGACTTTAGCGAATTTATTATGCAAATCTCTGCGTGCACGGAAAGAAAGCTATGGTTGGGCCAATCATATTATATTGAAAAATATGGGGCAACCATATTTCTGATTGCTGCAGCCATGGTTTGGTCAGCGCAACGATTCAATTGCTTAGCTTATCTATTTTTTTGGTTGCGCTGACCAAACTATGGTTGCAACAACCATGCATAGGAAGACCGTTTATGCGACGATGACTTCCCAAGCGGACATGACAGATTCGATCGATATAAAACAAATCGGACAAGGAATTCATGGTAAAGGTCTTATTAAAATATTCAGTCAATGATGTCAATGATCGATTAAAGAGTCAAAATTCTACAGGTTTACGGCAATAGAACGCAGTTTAAACATTTTTCTTAATAAATATAAAAGTATTTAATAAAATAAATAAGACGTTTTAAATATTCTTAGTTATATTCAGGTGCAGATAAAATGAAAATGTTTCATTTTCTTTTTGAGACCGACAACAATGTTCCGAAACAGATTCTTATCAAAGAGGTAATTAAGCATTAGACAAATAATGTTGGTTAAAAATAAAGTTGGTTTATAAGCTAAAAACACAAAACGTACTTGAGCGTTTCTTTAATGACTTTCAAGTTCTTAACACTGAGAAAAATAGATTGTAAGATTTAGGACAGCGATATATAGATATTAAACCGTACAATCTGGATGTTAAACCGTATAATCTAGAATATGAGTTTTATAATCCAGGATTTTAGAAATTAGCATCAATTAACATCTAGATTATACGGTTTAACATCCAGATTGTACGGTTTAATATATCTAGATCGCTATCCCATAGTTAACCTTCCAAGATCATAAACCGTACAATCCATTTTTCTCAGTGAACAAAACATAAACATTTCTTTCAGATTATAAACAGCCTCATTTTTTAAAGGGATAGCGAAGATAATGAAAAGTGCCTACAAAGTGATTAAAAATTGTAAAGGTTTTTTCTTTTTTTAAATTTCACTAATAAAAATTAGGAACTATAAAATTAAAGTTAAAAGTTACTGCGTAAATAGTAATTAAATTAAGTATCAGTTACTTTTCTTTAAAGTAACCACGTTACTGCAAAAAAGGGTGATCACAAGATTGAACTTTTCCAATTTCCCTGACATTTCCCTGGATTTTCCCTGACTTTTAGACAAATTTCCCTGACAGAAAAGTATTAAAAATGCGAAACGATTTTCAATAATAATGCTATTGGAATTTTTCAAAAAATTCGCATATGGGTGATTGTAAGATTGTGGGCAAACTTGAAGTCCTAGTACTATACAATTTATAATGAGCTTCTTTTAATTTTTTAAAGTCATGTAATAAATACTTATTATCATTGTGAACAACAATCTGAAATCAATTTTTAAATTTTTATTCTCATTTTATTTAATTTCATAAGAAAATACCTCAAAAGTTACTCTTTTCTGGTTTATACATTGTCCCAACCTCCATCTGTACGCGGATAAAACTATTTTATCCATTTATTTCCAAAGAAAACTAAAAAATGCCTATTGTATTATGTTTATGATTTCCGAAGGTACAAAAATCTAATTTAAAAAATTTTTTGGACGCCAAATAAAAAGTTTTGTATAAATTTTAAAGTCGGTCCCACGATTTTGACATAAATATTTTTCATTGGTGTACACCCTTTTTTATGAAAAAGTATTATAATTAAAGATAAATTTTAAACACAAAAATATTAAGCCTGATAATACGAACAAGATTCTATAAGATAAAATGTACAATGATCATAAATTTTTCTTTTAATCCGATATTAAAACTGAAAAGTACACTTGGACAACAAAATTTTCATTGGTGTTCATCTCTTAAAAAATGTGTTTCGAATTTTGAAAAAATATAAAAACCATTGTATCACATACTTGAAGATTACACCTTTCAGAAACAAAAGTTTTTTTAATATTAAAATATTTATATTTTCCGTAAACATTAAAACAGTAGGATTGGTGTAACGTAGAAAAATTCATTGGTGTAACACCTTCATCAATTACTACAGCTGCGCATGTGCGGAAGTCAGCTGATTCGATAAAGTTCGATTCCAATATCGATTTTCTGCCACTTACCGTTTGTTTGTTTACTATTTAACATTTAATATTTAACATTTATCATTATCAGTTACTTATATCATATGTGATATGCATGTGATAAACTTGGTTCTGTATTTTTTAAATCTGGCGCTCTTTTGCATCAAATCCCTATAACCTCAAATCCACTTCACATATTTC
>CAJFCO010000035.1:3176119-3191310 GCA_904066015.1 Synergus gifuensis
AAGCACCCAATTTAAAAAAAACCATTTCAGAGATTCGTAAATAGGGATCAGAAAAATTGATATCGTCATTTGAAGGAAGGTGCCGATAGTGAAGAGACGAGAGCCTATCAGTGGTGTCGAAAAGGAAGCGGAATAAGGTATAGGTACAATGTAAAGGGAAAAGTGTGCGGAGCGAAAACTGGATTTATTCGTAATCGAGGATGGCAAATCTATGGATACACTGTCGATCGACATGGATGAAAGTTACGAACGAAGGGATAAAAAGGGGAGGAAAGAGCAGAAAGGGCAAGAGAAGTAGAGGGGTTGAGACCTGGGAGATGAAAAATGAAAGAGAGAAATATAAAAAAAAAAGAAAAAAAGTCGAGAAAGGAAGGAAGAGAGGAAAAGAGGAAGAAAAGGAAGAGAAGATCCTAGATCAGAAAAAAGAGAAAGAAGGAAACTGTGAGGACACCAGTTGCTAGGCAGCGCCTCTCAATATCAGCGGTTCGACTCACGTTCAAACGGAAAGCGCATGTATTTGGGTGATCCATAATGCATCGCTCTTTATCGTCGCCATGATTCCGAAACCCCCCTTGTCTTTCTTGTCAGCTTGCTTATTTCACCACCCAAGCAACACTCTATTATCACTTTTTTATATTTCTAATTACCATCTAATTAATTATTTATACCATCCATTCAACATGAAAAGAAGTGAAATCGCGAAAACATGTTAGAGGACTTTTTTGACAAAGAATCTCTCTGAGCTGGATTATTAGTTCAATTGTCAACAAATAATGATTTTCAGTTCCTAAATTGAACTTCTTTCATTTTCAGTCGATTATCAAGTTTTCCTTAGTGATGAACTTCTCGGATTAGTGACTGATAAATTTAATCTAAATTACATATGTACATTCGATTTATCTTTTCACGAGTATCACCTTCCCCCATTAATATTCTGCTTTGTCTTTACTTGTTAATTAAACCTTTCGATTACTGTATCTATCAAAGAAATACGAAATTTGACTTTTAATTATTTTTTCTCGAATTATTAATCTTGAACTGACTAAGAGGTCATCCATATACCACATAGACAGTTTTTTGGATAAAAAATGGTAAAAAATTGTTTAATAATGTTAGAGAAAAAAAACGAAAAATTGAAAATGTTACGAAATAAATTCAACTTCTTTTAAGTTTAAATCTTTTATGATGAATGAATTATAATAAATCCAGTGTGTTTAGCTGAAATTGAACGTGGAAAATCAAGTAAAGTCTATTTCATAGTCAGACTATTGGTAATAAGGAAAGCAGATTAAAAAAAGTCAGTCGAGCTTAAGCCAATGCGATTACGAGTCCAAATGCTTCGTTACGTCCGATCCAAACTGCCTCGATTTGGTATAAGATCGAGTTTATAGCTCACGGGTTTTTTCATTTTGCCGTCAAATCTGTGCTCGATTAACGTGCTCTCGAGAACATTTCTTTGCTAATCAGCCCCTCGAGAGAAAAATCGCTGCAGTTTACTGCAAATTTTTTTGAATAAAAAAAGTCCTTATAGAAAAATTAAACATTCTTTTATAATAAGAATTTTGAATTCATTAAAAAAATATATGTCAAATTATGCGCGAAAAGGATTTACTGAGAAGATTAAAGAAATTCTTAAAAATTTTACAAAATCTTTTAAAAATCAGAAAGATCTCTAGAAATCTAAAAAAATCTAAAAATCGTCAAATTCCCTTTAAATTCCTAGAAACCTCTTGAAATTCCTCTATAAAAATGTATCGAATATCTCGCATATATAGTTTCAAATCTGATTGGCCTTGGAATGATTTGAAATTGTAAGAAAAAAAAACAAATAAAAAAAATAATCGCGAGCGTGTTGGTTTTCTAGTTTCTCAATGAATTCATTGCTTCGAAATTCTGAGGACCGATTTACAATCTGTCGAGAGAAACGATGGAAAAGGAAGTATGCAGTGCAGCAAATTTTCAGACGCAATTCTTGGTTTTTTTTTTCGCTTCGTTATACACATGGAATAAGGGTGTTCGCTTCAAAGAAAGCGGCCTAAAAAGACACTTCTATACACCTTCGAGCTCTAGACAGTCCTATTCAGAACAACTTTGACCGCGCTTGTCTCGAGTATTTGTACCACGCATTTTCCAAGCCAAGCTCACTCCGGAAATATGTCATTCTCCCCATTTACACCCTACGTCCCATACATTGAACATTAGAAAGAGAGAAAACAACGAGAGAGAGGAAGAAAAAAAGAGAGGGTTGAGTTGCAGTGAGAGAAGCAGAGGAGAGGAATGACCTTTCAATAAATAAATCGACCATGAATACGTACCACTAACGAAATTTTTGGCTCAGTTGATCTGAAAGTCTGTCACACATAATTCAAATTTATAACGTATCCTAAAATTTAATTTTTTTAATCAAGTTTAAATTTAGTTTATATTTAGGATTTAAAAAGTTGAATTTTAAAAATAGATAACAATATTAAAATGAATACAACTCTTTATAATGTAAACAGCTAATTTTAGAAGAATGGTATCTATTAGGAGGTTTTTTAAAAGAGCTAATAATAAATACAATTGTATCAGAAAATCGAACATCCGGTGTAACGTTTCGTGTAGAGCTGTGGAAAATGTGATGGAAAATCCAGAAAGATACGATCGAGGACGCATTTTTTGATGAATATGTGTGAAGAATAATACAGAAATACAGATTCAGAAATAAAGACTTGATGGAAAAAAAAAATTGAGCAATTTTGTCAGTTCCGAAAAAAAAAAAATGAAAATTATTATGAATAAGTGAATATTCCACCTACTTTCATTAATTTCTTTGTTGAATAGAAACGTGATTAAAATCATTAAAAAGGTAGCAATAACAACAACAAGAGTCTCCACATATTATGTTTCTCCACGAATCAATGTACATAGTAAAAATTGATCAAACTGATTATACAATCAAATATATTCTTTTACAATCATCACGTGTACAATTACGTCCCAAAGGAAAAAGAGACGTTGATAAATTCGAGGGAAGTTATTTGACAATCTCTACAAAGAATGTCCTATATAGAGTCCTGATTACAGATTAAATCGAGGAAACTCCCTATACGAGCTACATCAACATTACAGAGTAATAATACTCATTACAGAACTTGCGACTAGATCACAAAAAATATGAATAATTATTGAGCAAATTGTAGAATTGATAAATCCAATATTTTATATTCTGATTTAGAAAAATTGTTCAAGTCACTGTGGGTGTCACTCACTTAAACGTTTCCGATTTCACTCTGAGGACTTGGTTAATGAGAAGTAAATAATTTAAGTGATAATTGGAATAAATCTTGACCGTTTTCTCAGATAGACACGTTTACTGGTGACATGTCTGTAATTTATTAAAGTTGTGTTCCGATCAATATTGTTTCACATACCACTTCGAATTGTATCGTACTGTACTTAAGCGGCTCTCAACTAATTGACCCATCAATAATGCAGAGACACGAACACGTTGTAAAGCAAAAATTACCGACGACCACTAACCACTGCCCAGTGATATCGGAAACGACGATCGAGAAATCTCTAGATCTAATATAACGCCAGCAACAAGAGACCGAGGTTAATAACGAAGCTTCACATATATATGAGTTGTAGAGTTGTTACACGACATCTACAATACTCATCTGGCTCAAATCCAACTTTATTGTTCAGTCAAGGGATTTTCAAGACACGTAACGTGTGAAATCGAAATCAAGGTTGAAGCTAAGCGCGCTCTAGATGAACTTTGTAACTCAACTCATATTTGCAAATCATTATCATTTGAAAATTCTGTATATCTTTCGAAATCTTTCGAGTAAAATAATAAATCAATTTTCGTACTCACTCAGAGGTATTAACAAGAAGCTATATAAAGAGCGTGTACTCACCTGAAAGAAAAAAGAGAAATATATATTAAACAAATAAGTAAATATATTAAATCTGTAATTATTGTAGTTACACATATAAATCGTATAAAAATCTAAACTACTTTTTAGTACAGATATTTACTTTTTGAGATAAAATACAAAAAGAAGTAATGTTTTTTTTTCTTTACTAAATAAATAATACTTTAATGTACATTTGATGTACATATGTCCTAAATGAAATTAATAATACTTTATCCATCATTAATTCACACTATTTCACAGAAAGTGTTCAAAAAGTAATTTACTACAATTATTGCCGTGAGATACGAATCTCTCTTCTATCGTAGAAATACGTTTTTCCTTCTACATCACCACCCTCTGACCACTCTTTGTATTTGCATATAAACGAACTATCAGGCGCGAATCGAGATTACCCGATATATTAGTTGCGAGCGAACGATAAATTTTAATTCGAAAATTCTTTCCCGCTTGTGATCAGCTAAGTACGTTGAAAATACAATCTGCTGCAAGTATTATGCATTTTCAGATTAGATTTCGCACAGTCTCAAAGGGACCAAATAAAAGTAAAAATGTCAATTCTGTCTCCTTCAAAAATCTTCATTTACATTTTAAATACAGTATTTTTTACATTCGCATGAATTTTCAGCACTATACAAATCCAATTTTCAAAGAAACCTAATTGTTCAGTTCAATTTGGTTAAATCAGTTAATTCAATTTTTTAAGGTCTCTCCCCCCTAATTTTGTATCATTTTATGAAAAAACAATTTTTCTAATTTTTTGAGATTTTTAAAAAAACGTTTAGAAGTGGAACACGACCTTTAAAGTACCCCAAAGTGTTAAAAACTCAATAATTCTTTGAATCGTAAAAAACTTTACAAGGATGATGTAAAACTATAATGAAGCTGTACAAAAATTGTATTTTTAAATTAAATTTTCCCAAAACTCACCCCTACGACATTAAAAAGTAATTTTTAAATATCTTGTCTGAATTTTATAATAAAATGAAAATTTAATGTGCAAATTATAAAAAAATCTTTATTATATAAATATGAAAAATAATCCTCTTAACATAAACATTTTTCCCTTCTCACGCTTAATAATCCATTAAATCTAAATTTAGGCTAAATTTAATTTAAAAATAAAATTTCCATTTCACATATGTAATACTTTTATCTCGTTGTTGTAAAGTTTTTACGATTCCTTTCAAATTTCAAGGACTTTTTGAATTTTTAACACTTGGGGATACTTGAAAAGTCGTGCTCTACCTATAAATGTTTTTTTAATGACTGAAAAAAAGTTTTGAACATTCAACTGAACGATTTTTCGTATTGATTGTTTTTTAAACCTTTAACAGTTTTAAAATATTTATTCATTTGCATTGAAAATAATTCTATACGAAAGAAACTTGTAATGTCTATTCTTACATTCTGGTACATTTGTTTTAAAAATTTCAAAAAATTAGTAAAATCCCTTTTCATAAAATGAAACAAAATGAGAGGGTGAGACTGAAGTCCTGAATTTTAACTATCTTAAATAGAAAAAAGAGTAGGGGAATTTTTCTGTCCCGCCAATGCCAGATCAAGGGTGAATTTTGACATTTGGGTTACACACATTATTCCCAGAAATTCTGACGAATTGCGCATCTGACGTTCACTTTGCTGTTCGCTGAGTTCCTTGTCGTAAGTCTCGTTACATATGCAAACATGAATATTTCTGTACATTTCCTACATACAAAGTATCTTCGTCTTGAGAGCATTTATTCGCGAATCTGACTGTATGGGGTGGTCAATAAAAATACGTTGTGTTTTATTACACCAACCTGTGGTGAATAAAGTGCATCCGAGATCAACTGTGCATACAAAAAAAAAACAACGAGAAAGCTCTCTTACAGGACATATTAGACCATTTTTTGCTTCCTCATATAGAGGAAGCTTTGTGGTGGTGACAAAATCCAGTTTCCTAAAAAAGGTTTTTTTCAACGTATTTTAATGTCAATACATCTAACATGATGTCCTGGAAAATTGTCCGGATGTGTGTGTGTGTGTGGATGTATGTCACGATCCAGCAATTTCTTGAAAACGCGTAGAGATAAATTGATGAAATTTTGCATAGATATTTCATTATACACCTAGTTGAATTTCTTACAAGGGTTTAACAAAATATTTAATTTTACAAGTTTTATGTACTTTTATAATTTTCGTAAAATTCATTTTTTCACTATAACTTCTCAAATAATCAAAATTCAAAGATGATGTAAGGAAAATAAAGATTCCTTGTGTCGAAAGGAATTGTTTGACCTATATGATTAATGAATTTCATTAAAAAATAAGGATGTTATGGTTAATTATATTTTCAAAAATTAATTTTTCGACTATAACTTCTGTAATATTCAAAATTCGAAGTTGACGTAAGGAAAATAAATGTTCCTTGCGTCAAGACGAATCGATTGGTCTATAATATTATTTCATTTCATTGAAAAATAACAAAGTTATTGTTCTATTTAATTTTGAAAAATTTGTTTTTCAACTATAACTTCTCAAATATTCAAAATTCAAAGCTGACGTAAGGAAAATAAAAGTTCCTCGATTCGTCGAGACGAATCGATTGACCTATAAGATTAATGCATTTCATTGAAAAATAAGAAAGTTGTGTTTTATTGTAATTTTCGAAAATGAATTTTTCGAATATAACTTCTCAAATAATCAAAATTTAATGTTGTTGTAAAGAATACTTAATGCTTCTTCTATGAGGAAGCAAATCATATTTGCTTACAGGAAGCAAAGTGCTCATTGAATGAGCACAAAAGTTAATACAACTGCACAGCTAGTTTATTGGTTCAACAGCTGCTAAATTATTCTTTCCCTAATCTCAATATAGACAGAAATACAACCGTGAAATAGTTTCTCCTCAGACGAACCTCTCCAGTTTACTGCTTTGCGAGCTTTTATTTGAATATTTTAGTACCAGGACAACAATAAATGTTTAAGTGTTTAATTTTTTTTGTAATGCAAGTACTTGATACATATGTTAAAACGTAAAACATAAAATACATACACTCATCTCGCGACCGACAGCACTCCGATCGAGAGCACTTTTCACGCTTGACTGATTCTACGTCCCCCCCGAGCGTCCATCGACAGCCTACACTAAGTGCCGGCGCTCGCGAAGTCAATGCCGTGGTGACGTCAGAGTGCTCGCTCGAGCTATTTTAATCCCATCCGATCGAAGTCACTCGACCCCCGAGCGGTGCTCTCGATCGCGAGATGAGTGTACTCCCTAAATTTGAAACAGTAAAAACTCACTGATTCACAGTAAAAGTGGAAGCCTAGAGACTGTCGGAAACAGTGAAAACACTCCCTAAATTTGAAACAGTAAAAAGTGGAAGCTTAGAGACTGTCGGAAACAGTGAAAACAAATTTCACTGTTCCGACAGTAAGTATTACAGTTTTATCAGTACACTTCACTGACAAAACAGTAAAAAGTAACTGTAATAAACAGTAATACTTACTGGCACACAGTTACTTTTTACTGTTTTGTCAGTGAAGTGTATTGATAAAACTGTAATACTTACTGTCGGAACAGTGAAATTTGTTTTCACTGTTTCCGACAGTCTCTAGGCTCCCACTTTTACTGTGAATCAGTGAGTTTTTACTGTTTCAAATTTAGGGAGCAAATTTCACTGTTTCCAACAGTCTCTAGGCTTCCACTTTTTACTGTTTCAAATTTAGGGAGATATTTCTAAAAATATATCGAATGCACGAAATTCACTCTAATCTGTAATTCTACATCAGAAAAGTGGTAGTGAAAAACTAGACGATTTTCCGTTATAGAACCAGATCCCACGGTTCTTTGTGCGAATAAAGCACCGACTACAGCGGATTATTAATATCCTGGGAATCGGTTTGTCGGCCGCCCACGCGTTTGTACCCTTTATATGCAAGGCTGTTCGGTGTCCCCTTTCTTCTCTTATTATTTCACCGCGCCCTCTCGCTCTTTCTCTCATTTTCTTTCTTCAACTGAACCCTTTCACGGTTATGTAGATAGTGTCTCGGTTGGACGAAATTTTGGAAAGGGTAGCCTTTGTGTCGTGCCAATAGTCCGACAGAAACCCGGGCATCGATATCTTGATTCAATGACATCTGCTCCTTCCAATAATTTCGTAGCACGAGGATGATCGAGTCTAGTCACATCCAATGGACCATTTTTCCGTTTTTCGTAGCTTTTATACCGACATTTCGAATGCCACCCACGGCCGCCGAAATCTACAACTTTTCGATCCACATCTGTCCATTTCGTCTCTTTATTATACTCGGTGGCAGCTGATGGATTCGTGGAAATCGAAAGGGTTATCAATAGATGATCCTTGAATGGACCCGCGTCTTTCCGGATTTGCGTAAATAATGCTTCAATAATACGCAACTTGGGGGCGAGCAAAGTGCGAGTCACGCTAATTGACAGATGTCTTAATACGCATAATGTGCCAAGCAAACCCTAAGCACGTACGAGATGATGGATTTGCAGCAAAAGATTCAAAGATAAATAAATAATGGATATCACTCTTAAAAATTTTGTGCATTTTAACACATTTTAATGAGATAAATGATATTCTAGTTACAACAGACTTTCTTCACATTGCTCGAGTTCTATCACAAATTTAACTATTCATAAACATTATTTATTAAGAGTTCGTAAATTCATTCATGTATAAACTCGTTAATATGTGCAGGCAAGTAAGTGTTAGTAGTAATTCCCAGAATTCTTGTTTTCCAGACATATAGACACGGTGCGAAGCGTGCATAGTAAAACCGCGTAGCGTTGCGTTTTTTATGCTTCTATCCTTTCACCTCTAATAATATATACCTTTCATTTTGACTAGACTAGACTAGACTAATTTGATATTGCAATCGAGCCAAATTTATTGATCGACATACCGGCTTTTTTTCCCCTAACGCACGCACTCGAAGAAAGTATAAAATATCCCATTTGGTAAAAGATTTGTGGCAGATGAAGGAATTTGTATTCGACTGGCGTGAGCGTCAGTATTTACGAGATTGCAGTTCATGAGTCTATATACTAGGAATTCACATTAAACTTCCCAAACACTCCACCTTTCTTGAAGGAATTCTCTCAGATTTTATCCTCAAGGCCGTGAGAACCTTGATCTTATCTTCATCTATATGTTTTATTATACTACATAGTAACTATGATCCGTGCGTGAATAATTTCACGTTTTTGCAATGTACCAGAAGTTTAGGATGTTCAAATGAAAGAAACAATTTTTCCCAATTCTACTTTATCCAGAAATATTGTTTCAACCAAAAATAGCAATAGACATTACAAGTTTCTTTCATACAGAATTATTTTCAATGCAAATGAAACAATATTTTCAAAATGTTTCTGGTTTAAAATACAATCAATAGAAAAATTCGTTTATTTGAACGTTCAGAATTTTTCTGTTATTTTCCATAACATTTTTGGGATTTAGGGAATATTTAATTTAATTTTAATTTAAATTTAATTTTTTCAATAAATTAACAAAAGATTTAGAGAAATTCCCCAAAAAATATTAATTGGAAAAATTAAGGGATTTCAAAAGTATACTAAATAATTCAGAATTTTTAATTTTTGAAATATAAAAACTCGTAATTCCTGGTCTAATTTCATGAATCTCAATAAGTTTGTAAAATCCTTTATAATTCCTTAAAATTATTCTAAATCCCATGAAATCTCATTAAAGCCTTTAAAATACCTAAAAATCTAATGAAATTTCGTAAAATTCCTTGAACCCCTTAAAAGTTCTGAAAATTACTTAATATCCTTAAAATTTCTGAAAATCCTCAATAAATTTGGTAAAATCTCTTGAAATTCTTAATCTAATTCAAAATCCAATGAAAACTTATTAAATCCTTTAAAATATCAGAACATCCAATCAGATTTCTTCAGATTTTTAGATTCTTTAAATTTCTTTAGATTCTATGTAAAACCCTAATATGTAACTGATGAAATCCCTTAAAATTTCTGAAAATCACAATAAATTTTCATAAAAGTCCTTGAAATACCTCGAAATCCTTTAATATTTAATATATTCATAAGAATATTTAATTTAATATTTATTATAATATAATATGATTCTTAATAATTAAAAATATTTAAATACTTCTAAAATTTCAATAAATTTCGTAAAATGTCTTCGATATATTGGTAACATCACTTCTTTAAAATATGTAGATATATTTTTTTGAAAAGCTCTTTTTTTTTGCATTTTTTAGTGAAGTTTGGCCTATTAACCTTTGTGCAAAACTAGAAACAGGTAATTTTACAAGATCACGACCTTGTATAAAACGTAGAAAAAAGCATAAGTACTAAACTCCCGATATAGTTTCAGATACCGAACATTCGAGGTAACAAGTTCTATACTTGTCGACAGAGTCATTCGAGTGAAAGAGCTTAAGCTCGATAGTCTGCAACCCTTAATTACGTTAAATGCAAATAACCATCTTTGTAACTAACTCCTACATTTACTTTTAGAACTAAGATTAATTTTATCCAGTTTCATGTACGTTAGATATTATTATATCATAATTATTAATTAATGTGCATCACATTTAATCCTAACTAAAACTAAGTATGTAAAGATAAAAATCATTAAAACATCGTGTCTTATTTAAATAAGACAGAAATATATTTTCGGTAAAAAAAAAATTTTATTTGCATTTGATAAAACTCTGCACTTGTAACTGTGTAAATGAAAATTGGTAACTTGTTCAAATATTGACAAAAATTAAAAATTTATTTTAAAAATAAACAATACAAATACTACTTTACTACTTTCAGACGTTTAACTGTGTATCTTTCTATCTTAAAATATATCTTCTAAATATTGTTATAAATACCAGAAACTTACAAAAGAACTCTTATCATATGCAAATTTAGTTTCCCCAACTTTATGTTTGCAGTAATAAATATTTTTCATTAAAACTTATCTAATATTCTATTTAAAAAATATGACTAATTTTCCAAAAGGTCAAATTTCCACCAGAAAAGAGAAATTTCCGATATATTTAATCCTTATAGGATTTTCTTATCAGGGAGCAAAAGGTGATGTTATGGAAATAAGATTAAGCGTGTATATATCGAAGTATTATGAAGTTTGTGTTTACCGCGAGATTGTTTATTCAACTTGGCAGGTCCATTTTATCTGAAGTTAGGAAACGATCTTGGGAACTAGAATATCTAATCTCAAAAAGATAAACTAGCTTGATTTGATTATTACTAGCCAGATACTTTCTTTAAATGGACAAAATCTCACGAAGATTTCTGAAATTGCAAACATTTCCCAGTTTAAATCTCGAGATACCAAAAATATAGTGCAAAAAGATTTGGAGATTTAAGATTTAAAGACCTTTACGTTTAGAGCATTTAAATATCTTTTTTTAATTTCCGATATTTTATAACGTATAGACTGCTCTGGATATTATGATTAGATAGAGAATATTATTAATAGAATAGAATAGAAGTGACTATTCCTGAATTTACTATTTAAAATAGTCAACATGCACTCTGATCGCATTTTTAGAAATTTAGTAAGTTTTACTATTTCAAATTGTAACTTTTACAACGAAAATATTAGCAGGGTTTAGAATTTTCTTAGCAAATATTATACAATTTGAAATAGTAAAACTTACCAAATTCGAGGAAAACTGATCTCAGAAGCGCATGTTGACTATTTTAAATGGTAAATTAAGCCATTTTCTTTCTTTGGGTCTATCATATAATTTTAACACTATATAAGTACGTAAATTCATTAAAAAAAATGTACTATGCAATTTTATCTTATCATAATAGACATAAATATATTGACCTGTATTAAAATCCACAACATTTTTAACAGTGTAAATTGCGTCGCAGGAACGCGAGCGTATGCTTTGTACGCGTGGGTATATCATATGCAAAAAAAAAGCGTGCATACCGACACATACACAATCACATTGACTACCTTGAGTTCGCACGTGTACCACTTTACTCGTTTTACCGGCTTATATACTCTCATAAGTGCGAAGCTCGTTAAAAGGCACTTTTCTTTTGCGAGAAACTTTTCTAAATAAGCAAATTGCTCGATTAATGCAATTTGTGATGATAACTGCAAATATATATATATATATATATATCAAACCTACACTGCTGTATTTTCGGAGAACACGGTATATCTGCAATTCGGATAAGTCCCTTGGATTCGCCTATCGTTAACTGCGTTAAGGTGACTTATCCGAATTGCAGATACTGCGTTGTGCGTTCTTCAAAAAAACACGACTGCAAAATACGTATGTATTATAGTTTTGTCTAAATATCGTAGTAAGTAGTCTCGAAAAGGATAAAATGAAAAATTACATATAGAAAAGTTAAAAAAAAAAAAACTCCCACAGAAATTAAAAAAACACCCCTTTTTGAACAAAAAATTAATTTTCGAACTTCCTCCAGTTGTTTTTTCACTAAATGGAAGCTTTTTGGGAGATGTCTCTAAAAATCAAGGATATATAGGTAATTTTGTAATTTTGTATTCGTGTTACCCTGTTTTGAGTATGTATTTGTTTAATAAAGTTATTGTTTTGAAGTTACTTAACTTACTTTTAATGCAAAGTACATACCCACATGAATTACAGTTTCTCGCTATTAATTAGCAGTACGCGCAGACTTCGGGACTCTGAAGACTCGTTTTGTAAGTTCCGAGAAATTACGTTTCAAGTTAGGTCGGTTTTAATTTAGCTATGCCCAAAGAAACCTATATGATTGCTTCTGATGCATCTAAGTGGAAATGGAATAAAAAGAAAATAAAGTAGAAAAAAGTCGATTTTTCGATAAAATACGAGAAATTACCGGGTTTTTTCCCGGTCATTCATAATAGCAATAGTTTTATAACAAAATCCAGGTTTTACAACATTTTACACAATCCTGTAACTGCAAAAAGTCAAAAATCGGGCCATTTCAAGTGAAAGCACGAAAACCGGGATATTTCAAGTGAAAATCGGAACACTACCAAATGTTGTCGAAAACCGGAGTTGAACCTTGATTTCACTATGAATAAAACAAGCATGTTTGGACGAAAAGCAAAACCTGGTTTATTTCACGTGTTTAACTTGAAAGACATGCAACTTGAAGAAGTAGACGGTAAATGGAAACCCAACCATCCATGAAGGAATGTGTGATTCGTAAAGAAATGGCGCCTCGTGTCGCGTGTGCCTCAGTGGGTGAACATATGTGCGCATAATTGACGTAAACAAAGCAAAGCGGAAGGAACTACTTTACGGACTACGCTAGACATGCCTATAAGCTCTACCACTCGCGTGTGTAATCGCCTATGAGAGTATGAGCTCACATGAACGTGCCATCAGATGACTTTTGTCTTTTATACATATAGTACTTGATCCCTCCTTCATGTTGGTTGAGCAGCATGTGTAAACTCCCAACTTAGAGAATTAAGAGATGGAAAAAGCGTTGAAGGTGGAGGAGGTTAACTTGTGAGAGAGCAAGTCGCCCAAAGTGAGATAAAGAGAGAATGATACAAAGAGAGAAAAAGTGAGAAAGACAACTGAGGGAGGAAGAGGTTCGATGACGTCACTTACAACCTTGAGCACCGACCTCGGTCAATGCGTCTGCGTGCACACAAATACAAATCTGGTGAGATTTTTTAGTGTATGCGCAACAACAAAACGCGCATGCTCAATTTTATTCATATGCCGCGGAATTGTGTATGAGACTCGTGCGGCTGCGTAGATTTCCCAAAATACGAAAAATTCACATTTTGTTCAAGTTTTACGAATAACTAGACGTAATTCTCGAAAAAGTTAGAATTACAGTCAAGTTAAAAGTGCAAATGTTACAATTAGATCTAAAGATTTCGTATTAGTTTATATTCATTCAAAAACATGTGTCATATAACATTTGACTAGACTAGACTAGACTAGTTGACTTTTCAACTTTGATTGGTTGAAAAGACAAATCATTATATAGTTATACAGTTATGTAAAAAAATTGTTTTATATTTAGATCACTTTACTAAATGCAGAAGGGTGTAACATTCAGGGAAGGTATATGTGAGAGTGTTTGCAGGAAGACACCTATGTTTGCCTTATACTAATCTATCAGCTTCGTGCGGAGACATATTGTTCAATCTTCACTATAAATATACCTATGAGTTTAATGCATTAAAATAATAAGTTCCATCTACTCAATTATATTTACATACGTCTTTAAACCACACGATTATTGGAGAGAATCTAACATCAGCATTTCACAGTAAAAACACCCTGGGATAAATATTGTTGCGCCTCTAATTTCGTGATGAAGATGTATTAAAAGTCTTGAACATTCAAATGAACGAAATATTTTTTCCCAATTTTATTTTATCTCGGAATACTGTTTCAACTAAAATTAACAATAATCATTATACGTTTCATTCATACAGAATTATTTCTGTGTTTCGTACTTATTACTACCTTTTTTTTTTTTATCTAAGCGCATTCATTGAATTTGAATGAAAAGTAGAGACGTAATGAAAACAAGTTATATTATCTCACCTACTTCTGCTTAATTGACGTCATAAATTCTTTGGATACTGTGTACTCAAGTGTGCAATTAATTAAATAAATTTTCAATCTCGAAGGGAACTTATTTTAAACATTGGTGTTAGTTAAAAATGCTGAATTTTAGTTTTTAACCATTTACAAACGACTAGCATTTTTAAATGTAAAATGGTGAACGGTATTCAAAAAACGAACGGAACAAAAGTTTATTACATTAAAAAATGTGGGATAGAGGCATATACCGAGTGGACCGAGCAAATTTAAATAACTATTCGGAGTCACCTTGGCTAATTTTTTGGCTGGCATGTCATATTTAAGCGAATGAATACCTACGTCGTAAATTGTGCGCTAACTATGGTGAGAGAGGTGTTTATGTTAGGTTTCAACTTGTACATGCATTATGCGGCATCAATGTTAAAATAAAAGCGAATGTTGCTATCTGTCTGTGATCGAAAGTATCTTTTCTTACAAGACGGTACATTGTGCTTGTTTAAAAAAATGTTTTAAAAAGACATACAGTACCAAACTAACTTCTGTCCTTGGATAGGAGCTAGATTATATAAGGAAACGATTTTGTCTGATGACTATTATCTGTCTGGTTCACATTTTTCTGCTTCATATTTGTCTGATATATTTCAAGGCTCACAGTTTAATTCCAGTCTTTTTTACTTTTTCATTTTATTAGTGAGTATTTATTATTAGTCT
>CAJFCO010000035.1:3191710-3234684 GCA_904066015.1 Synergus gifuensis
CTGCTTCACCAGATGAAAATGACTAATCAGTGCCCAATTTAGTACAATTAGAAATTCCGGGAACATAATCAAATCAAGTTTATACCCAATATTAACAACTCAGAGATTATAGTTAGCAGCCAGATGCTAGAAGCTGCTCTAAAATGAAGTTATCTACCGCAGTTTTTCTTAGTTTCCCATATTCTTGAACCCCACGTAATATGCATAATATGAAGCAATCTGACAGATTTCAGAAAGACATAAATATTCCTAATTGAAATGAAATTGAAATGAATTAAAATGAGCGAGTCAAGAAAATAGAAAGAAACTTTACATAGTACATCTTATTCTTTGCTATAATCTAGCTTGAATTTAAAATTACTTTTTTTCTCTCAAATGTCATCATGGTATACGTTTTTCCACTTTGGAAGTGAGCGAATCGATGAATCGATTTTTAATTTGTCAGAGCAGACTTATTTCGATCCCTAAAGTGCAAGAGAGAGAGCAGGATGGATTTGAGTAAGATTAAAAGAGAGGAAAGAAAGAGGAAAAAAAAATGAAAGAAATGAGCTGCAGAATGGCATCTTGCTTGAAAGTCATGGTCGACTAGCGAAGCGAGTTACACTGTCTGCATACATATATCTGAAGAATTTTTTGCTGATTCATATATAGGGTAGACCAAATTTTGTTAATTTTGTTGATATTCAAATTATTCCCTACAACGAAATACCCTAAAAATGAGAGGGGGTATCTAATTGGTTATTTAATAAATAATTGAAAATAGTAACGAGACGTGACGCCTCCCACTCAGCTAGCTTAATACCTTTTCAGTTTATTTTTTTTTTTGAATTTTTTTAATTCAGCGTAACTTGAAGTCATGAAAACAACTTCAATTATATAAAGTTTGCACACTCCTACTCATTATCTTTATTTTTCATTACTTATTTAATTGAGACAAAAGAGGGACAAGGACCGAACATAAGTAATTACTTCCAACAGAGTTGCTGTTGCGAAAGGTCAGGAAGTGTGCGAAATTCGGCGATGACTGCCAGACAAATAAACTCTATGACTCGGCAAGGTCGAAATCATTTAGAATTTCGGCGAGAGACGCGTAAAAAATTCTATGATCAATGTCAACTTATTTTCATCGCTGGTGCCTCAACTATTATTTCAAGAGATAAAATCTAAAAAAAGATAAGTTGTGAATATTTTAAGCTCGGATTAATACTTTTTCACTGACCAAGTATGTAGAATATTTAAATTGATGTTTCGACATTTATGGTACGCAACTATTTAAAATTGTGATTTAAAGCTGCATTTTAATTTGCAAGTACACTCCGTTCTAGACTTCTAGAGACTTCGGAGCAGATTCGACAGATGAGGAGTTATCATGAGTTATTGTTCAGAGGATATTAATTTCATTTCGCGCAATCAACTTCGTACTTTGGCCTATTCTTCTTGCGCTGAGTCAATATTATATCCGCGCCATAAGAAGTTTACGGAATGCGGCCATTTGATGCTGATATAGTTATTAATAATTTGCATTATAGGGCGAGATTCTCACTTATGGAAGATCAAAGTTCCTAAACAGTGATCATCCAGAGAGGAATTAGAGTAACTACTTTTATATAGAAGAAAACAAGAAAAACGCATTTTCGGAGACCTAAAATATAAAGAAAGTAATTCACCAGAGTAAATATTACCAGTCGTAGATTAAACGTAGTATGCTATATAGGAAAATACAATCTTCGTCATAGGTAAAGATTAACTGTCTCCTTGAGTAAGATATGTAGTAATAAACACTGTGTACTGTTTACTACCATCTTTTGCGCATTGATTTGACATAACTATTTTCGTAGGTGACTTGAACATTTAACTTTCGGAATTTCACGTTTCTGGATATCCGTACAGACTAATATGATTCATTATATTAATATTAATATATTCATAATATGTATACACGATCCTATTCTTACCCAAACTTTTAGTGTAATAATGTCAAGAAGTAAAATATGAATCTTGCAGCAAAGTTAAAGTGAAGCAGCTTCATCACCTAGCATTGAATAACGATCTAATTATACTGGTTAATCTCATGGCAGATTTTTAATAAACAGCTTAATGAGAATAATCAAAAATGGATATCATTCATGGAATTGTCTGCATATGTTTCCAGTTTCTCGAGTCGAGACATCAACAAAGAGGAGAACCACTGATGAGATTAGTTTGATTACTGAATCAGTGACATCATTGGATTCTCTGTTAACTACGCTCTGAATATCATTGTACTTGCGACCATTGGAATATACATACATAATAAAAACATAAAGGAGCATTCAGATTTGTTCAAAATGAATTTTCTTTTGCTGATCAGGCAAGAGCCAATTAGAAAATTAAAAAAAAAAGCAATCCTAGTCTTGATTGTATTCTCGATTAATTATTTTCTATCAGAGTTCAATGATCATGGCCAATAAAATCACAATGGGTTCCAAAATTTTTTTTAACATTTATTGGATTAAGAATATCAAAAAAAAGTTCCCAAAAACATGTGGTAATTACCAAAAGAGCAAATTTAATTTTTCCAACTTTACGCTCGTAATAATAAATATTATTTGACTGAAACTAGACATAGCTAAATGGCCTAGTTTTAGCAAAAAATATTTATTATTGCAAGCGTAAAGTTGGAGAAATTAAATTGCTCTTATGGTAAAGTATATCACATTCCCTTAAGGAACTTCAAGGAATTTTAAGGATTTTCAAGAGATTTTCAGAAACCTCAAAGAATTTTTAAAAGAGTTTGAAAGAGTTATGAAAAGAATGTTCCAAAGGTATCTATAGATTTCACAATATTTCAATACATCTTAATAGATTTCATCAGATTTAAAATGATTTTAAGGAAATTTCTTGAAATATTTTGAAATCTCTTCAAATTCCCTCAAATTCGTTAAAATCTGTTAAAATATCTTGAAATCTTGCAAAATCTCTGTAAAAGCCTTTTGATAACATTTTTCAACTCTTTTAAAAATCCTTCTAAATCCTTAAAATTAATCAAAATCTCTTATTAGCAACCCTTGAAATTTTTAAAAATCTTTTAGTCTTTTTACCCCTTAAAATTCTTTAAAATCACTATAAATTTTTTAAACTCCTCATATGATTTTTGAAATTTTATGAAATCTTTCAAAATTCCTTAAAATCACTTAAAATATTTTCCAATCCTTTAAAATCTCTTTAAAATTCCTTTAAATTCTATGAAATCTCTTAAATCCCGGGCAACGTCGGGTAAATTTCTGCAAGTAAATAAATATAAATTTTGGGTTTTATTTTACTTAACCAGACATTTTTTTAAGCTTATAAATAATAATTAAAAGAATGAAAATTTTAATTTTACTATCAGAAGTAAATTCCCGGTCATTTTCCAGTTTTTCCCGATTTTTGGCTCAAGTCGCCCCCAAAAAAACTTTTAATATGAATTATGAAATTGGTGGATATCTTGCCTTCTAAAATGTTGAAGTAATGTGAAATAAATCATTCATGTGAAGTTGAGGGTTTTCTAAAGACAATTTTGAGGAGTATAAAATTCGAGATAAAATTTCATGCTGTGTGAGCTAAGAGATGATTAGGTCGAAGACAGCTGTGTAGGAGATGGTGTTGGTAACGACGAGGCGTTGATATGGAATCGACAGTATCGCCAACGCAACGAACCCAGGACAGGAGACGACTCTCTTGTACAAGTGTGTGCAAATTCATATCACACACACTTGAACGACTGTACTATTAATACGCGAAGAGATCTTATATATTTAGACGGTCTCTCGGCAACGTCGAGCAAGTTTCGTCGACCTTCTTCAAAACTGTCCACCGGTTGTGGTTGTTCAAATTGCCAACTTAAGAATGACTCGATTTACAGATTTCAAGAGAAATTATATTTGTCAGGTGTCAACAAATGGAGAGTATAATAATTCAAGTTTTCATTCAGAAAAAAAATATATATGAAATCATTTTAGAGTATAACTATACAACGAAACGAATATTCCCCCCAAATCCATTCAATCTAATTGGCATATTTTTGGATTATGTACTATTTTCCCCCAATTTTTATAGTTCCGAATTATCCCTTGTCCTAATTTTTATTTTTTCAAATCGCCAATTGTCATAATTCTCTTCTATCTGAATTTTAAATTCAATCAATCAGAATGCATAATTTAAATTTAGCGCCGCTATTTTTATAGCGGATGTTGATTCGAATAAAAATGATGTCAAATTAAAATTTGGATAAAAGAAAATAAAAATTAGGGCAAATAGTAATTCGAAAAAATGTCAATTATCAAATATGATCAAATCAAATGAATTTCGGTAAAGTGAAAATTCAGGAAGGTAAAATTTTGGGGATATTCATGTGCCTCCAGATTTTGTCGAAAAGATTAAATTATCCAGAGCAAGAGCGTGGCTCTTGGAGTGTTTACAAACACCGAGAGAAAGACTCTCCCTTCCTTTAACTGGAGGATGAGCACAGAAAGGCCAGACATTTTTTTTACCAGAAGAAAGGTCCGGTTACTCGTATACTAAGGAAGATATTGGGTTACCGAAAAGTTTACAGATCAAGGAGGGTCACGGTATCGAATAATTTTGGTACATTCTCCCGTCTTAAAAGTGGCCGAAAATCATTCCTCTCAAAGCCATTTTACAAGAATATGCAAATATAAAAACTATAAAAACCTTTCTGCCGACGCACCTCGAGGGCTCCACTGATAAACACACAGGCAAAGGAAGAGCAGGTCTCTGCAATTTAGACTTAAATTAGTGGCTACAGCAAGCTTTTCAGGGCAGAGGTGGAACATCGCCTTTTCAGTAAAATACACTGAAACCCTAACATCCTTAGAAATTAGTCGACAGTTAAGACATTGAAGTAATCAGAGAGATGCAATAAAAAACAGACGGCTTTAAACTCCTCGGAATTTTAAAAATGCACCCACTTATATTTTTTGTCTGCACATACTAACTCTCTAAATTTGATTACATCTGCATCTTGATTATTTACAATTTCTTTGCATGCTCTCGAAACTCAAGGATAAATACTCGAGCAATTTTCAAAGAAATGTAGGCTATTAAAAGACACTAAACAGTTATTAATTCAGTTTGTTATAAATACTTCCCCCTGCAATAAATTTCGGTAAAAATAAAAGTGAAGTTGTTCCATTAAGGGATTTGTTTTTGTTAGGGAAGCATGACGTCTTCGGCGAGAATGTATACAACTATATGGACTTCATTTCTTTCTACAGGTTGTGCGACGATCCTGGAGGCCAGGATACAAACGACAGTTCCTATAAGCCACTTCTTTAGATACCCCGACCACGGGTGTAATCTTTCTTCATTTGCCATTGCAGTCTCGCCGACGTCGACTTCACTGCACGAATTCAATTAAACCTACGAGTTGTATACATACCAGAGTGGAACATTGTAGAAAACGACGCAAACGTATATAGGACTTTTTCTCCATTTTTCACTCGCGCGCGGAAAAACCAGAGTCAACCGTCAACCACAGAGTAGTATTTTGTAAAAATTACCTGAAACAGAGAAAAGGAATTTCGTCAACATTTACATTTGGATAATTTACATACAATATATATGTAAACATTTCATAAGTTCTTGATGATGACAGAGAGGCCACAAGATTAAATTTTTCAATTTCCCTGACATTTCCCTGACAAAAACTTCGTAAAAACTTCTAAAATTACTTGAAACCTCTTGAAAGCCTTAACAATTTCACAACCTTTGAAATCTTTTAAAATTTCTTAAAATTCCTGGTCTTAAAATTCCATGAAAAATTTTTAAATCCATTTACAATTCTTTAAAATCTCACAAAATTTCTAAAAACCACATGAAATTTTTAAAAATTCCACGGTAACATTTAAAGTCCATTAAAATCTCTTCAAATTGTTTAAAACCTCCCAAAATTTCATATAATCCTTTAAAATTCCTCAAAATCTTGTGAATTTTTTTTTAATTCAATGAGAAACTTTAAAATATCTAAAAATGCGTCAAAACCTCTTAGAATTTCATGAAATCTGTTAAAATTTCACAAAATCTTTCGAAAACAAAAAATATCTTTAAATTTTTTAAACTTCCACGAGTAAAATTAAAAATCCCTTAAAATCATTTTAAGAATGTCAAAATTTCTTAAAATTCTTACAAGCAAATTCTTGCAAATTTTTTGAAATCTTTTAAAATTCCATGAGGAACTTCAAACACCCTTAAAGTAGGTAAAAATCTCTTAAAATTATTGTAATCTTATTAAAATCCTATAAAATCCTATAAAACCCCATAAAATCTTATAAATTCTTTAAAAACTCTTAAAATTCTATGAAATCCTCTAAAATTTCACAAAATGTCTTAAAATTCCACGAAATCCTTTAAAATTTCGCAAAATTTTTTACAAATTAAACATATCTTTTTTGAAATTTTCTAAATTCTTAGAAGCTTCTTAAAATTTCTTTAGAAACCTATAGAATCTCAAAGAATACCTATGGAAATTCTTTATAATCACTTGAAATTCTTGGAAATTTTCTGGAAACTTTAAAATAAACTATAATGTGTTATTACTATTAATAGGTCAATTTCTATTTTTCCTGACAGCTTCTCGCATTTCCCAGACAGTTCCCTGTCTTCTCTGAATTTCCAAGACATATGGCCACCCTGGATGATAAATAATCTAATTTCCCTACAATATCATTCTCCTCAAATCAGTCACATCTCCATAACTGCGCGGGAGTATACTAAAGTGAGTTAAAATCGCGAAACAGTTGGTGGGACGAATTGGGAACGTTGCCAGTTAGAAACGGTAATGTTTCATTTTTCAATTTGCAGTAGAAAAGAACGCAAAACGACTTATGCCGCCATCCCTTCTTTTATTGCAACCCCACGCGAATTGATACTTACGGGAACGTAATCGCGCGGTAATTTTCTCACGATCCTTCTTATCCCATGTAAAAGAAGGCGCACTTGGACCGTTCCCAGTTGGCCAGGAGGATACCTTCCCTCCTCGCTTTTGCCATTTTGCAAATGTATGCACTTACACAACGACTCAATACGCCTGCAAGCCATCGCCGTTAAGACACATTACTTCACAAAAAATTGAGAAGCTTCGGGTTAACGACGCAAAACTAAACGTTCAGTTTAAGTGATTAATATGAGAAACCTTCACATTAAATTTACCACAATAAACTCAAGATTACGTCTAGATTACAATTTCTATTAATTGCAATATAAATATCGTTTCATTAAGCAATTATGAATGCAATATCGTGACAAATAAGATGAAATATTACTTAATTACTGTAGATTAAAGCAGCTGAAATCTGTGTGACCCGGTAAAAAAAAAGAAGCTTATACCTTACATAATAAGCATAATGAAGCAGACGTATGGACAGAAAAGTCGTTACGCAGCATTTAAAACTATGCAGATTTCAAGAGTGCGTGTTCAAACGCTATAACTCGAGAAGGACAGCCCGTTCTTCTCGTGCGGGTAATTTCCAAATCACAAGCGACGTGACATGCAAACCTGTAAGAACATACAGGTTTTTACGAGCAGGTGTTCGCGCTGAAAGCCCCAATGCGTCTTGCACTAACAATAAGCATACAGACTTGTGCATCTTGCTAAGTTTGTCGCACGATCGCAAAAATTTTTGTTCCACAGTTAAATAAGGTTTTGCAGTAAGATTAAACATGTTTTACCACGTGACACGAAAATCTATATTCGTATTATGTAGATGCTTTTAGACATTTAATATTTTAAGTGTGTTTTTCAAACTGCTTCGAGTTTTGCAATTAATTTTTGTATTCTAAGAAGATTTTCACATGTTTCTTGTGATAGAAGTTTTAATAAAGAGAGACTCAAGTTGGAGTGAGTTACTTTTTGGATTTCCAGTTACATTCTCAGTTTACGAGTGCACAAATATAGCAATATGTGCCATGTGGATCAGGATCCGTACACGAGGCTCGTATATTATATCGAGCTATGGACGCAAGCCGAAATGCAACAAGTTGCCCATTTACCACGAGTACCTCCTCGTGTTACCCCTATATCGTCTACCTCTTCCTATGTATGTAAACGCCAACACTCTAGCAAGTTTCTCTACCTGCACTGCACGTTTGTTTCAAGCTCCTCCCACCCCTTTCAACATGCGCATTTAACACCCTTGCACAATTGCACGTTTGATAAATCCGTGCTGCACTTTCAGTTTAATGCTTCAAGCTAGACTTGCCAACCAAAGTTTATTTCAAATTCATTTAGGTGATCCAATCTATCAGGTTATAAGAGTGTTGAATAAATGCTAATAAATGATATCTGAAGAAGTGACATTCTCTGTTCATCTGTTGGTTTGATTTGTATTCTCCGCCTGTACTTTAGAATCGAGATCAGCTGCCACCAACTACTTCAAAGAAAAAAGTCTTAAAACTTTTTTATTTTTTATTCATTTTTTACAGTCTTGTTTTAAGGCGAAAGATGGGCTCAAATCTAACCATTGAGTCTAAATACGAACTTAAATTATGGTGAAATAAAAATAAGCTGTAACAAAAATTAGACTTTTTTCTGTGACTTGAGTGCATGATTCATTTTGATATTAAGAAATTTCAACGGATTTCAAAAGAATACCAAAGAATTCAAGGATTTTCAAGAGATATCAGAAGATTTCAGGTGATTTTAGGAGATTTTAAAAGAATTTCAAAAGAATTCAGAAGAATTTCCAAAGAAATAAGAATTTTCAAGAGATTTCGAAGATATCAAGACTTCCTAAATGATTTGAAGAGATTTTAAGTGATTTTAAAAAATTTAAATCAACTATCGAAAAGTCATCCAGACATTTAAATTCTACTTTTCTAGACGACTGCTTTTTTTCTGTACATTTTCTCGAATTTGAAAGCTATCAGCGTTTATCCAAATCCAACACTCTATACTTGAAAGTTGAATTCGGAGCGTCATACTCAAGATAATTTTGGCTGCAATATACAAAAGGAAATACTGAAAAAAATGGTTTAGCTGTCCCAGCTAGACGTATAGCTGGATTTCGTAATTCCAAGAAAATATAGGTGTGTTACCTAAATTTCTAGCTGAGTTACCTAAATATCTAGCTATTTTAGTTAAATTTTACCATTCAGAAATAATCTAGTTAATTTACCTAGATAATTTCTAGATGGCAAAATTTAGCTAAAACAGCTAGATATTTAGGTAACTCAGCTAGAAATTTAGGTAACACAGCTATATTTTCGTGGAATTACGAAATTCAGCTTTACGTCTACCATTTTTTTCAGTGAATCTTAGCGCAAGTCGTTACTTCCGAGTATTTACAAAAACATAAATTTTTCTTAAGACGTTGACGTTACCCATTACGCGCTGTTATCTCGCGTGTTGCATACCAAAGGGTACAACGACACTCCTTTAGGTGTAATGTTTGGCTTAGGAGGACTATTGTTGTTTTACGTGATAGGACGATGGGGCGAGGACGTTATCGCAAAAGTTACGTCTCGGTGATTGAAGATGTTTAGTCGTATGCGATAGTTCTGAGAACCAAACTGAAGTGTGTGCACCAATGCGTGATCAGGAATGTACGTTGTTCACACAGCACACAAGACACATGAATACAACTATAAAAATGTAGCTCAATGCACATATACCAACACACATCAATATGTACAGGTCCAACTATGCTGCTACGCACATCCCAGTGATCAGAGCCACTTACCAAAGTAGTAAATATCAATGTGTACACACACATATTTAAAAACACATGTAGTATACGACGCGCATACACACTGCTTTCATTCATTCGTGTACTACGATCTACTCGTTGAGTACCAAAGGTTCTCTCAATGGAGATAATATAAATAACCCATTGACAAATAAGTCAACTGATACTTTCGCATCTATCACGAGACGAAAAAAATAAGGGTGCTGACTGAAATCTAGAGTAATATAATCATTAACGTATGTTTCATTTCGTTATCATACACTGAGAAAACTGTTTGGTTCGGACAACAAAACTTTTTGTTGCTATAGAAGCAACAAAAATTGTTTGGTTGTGCGAACCAAATCTTGGTTCTTTCAACAAACCTTTTGTTGAACCAAGAAAATTCATTTAAAGCAACAAAATCTCAGGTTTGGTTGAATTAACAAAATTTTGGTTGGTTCAACAATTAAAAATTCGGTTGGCACAACCAACAATTTTTGTTGCTTCTATAGCAAAAAAAGTTTTGTTGTCCGAACCAAACAGTTTTCTCAGTGTATATTCATATAAAATAGAGTTACAATTTGATGTAGAGGTTTGTGCGATGAATGCATGAATTAAATATCGACTATTAAGATTAATTATATATAAGATGAACGTATCTGATATTGAGTCTTTAAATGAAAAACAAACTCGATAATTTTAGATCTCGTCTTGTGAATGAATTGAAAAGAGCAGCAAGAAACGAATAGTTGTCATCTCGCTTGGCGAGATGACAAGTGCCAAGAAGTCAAGTAAAGGACGCGATAGACACACCTAACGAACTCGAGTTCCTATTGATACTGAAGTGAGATCAACTCAATTGATACACTAATTATGGATGTGTAAATATCAAATAATTAGTTCGCCAGTCAAGCGTTGTAAATCATATGCGGGGGTCTTTTGTTTATATAAACGTTATCTGTCTTATTTCCTGATTGTACCAATTTCGTATATAAGAAAGAACATAATCTACATTATGAATGTAAATATGTACTCCTCGAATTCAAGATTTTTAACTCGAAAAAGATTTTGAAAATATAATGAAACCACAGTAAAATAAGATGCAATATGAAGACTTTCATGGTGTGGTTTTGTGGTTGAGTCTTTTGCAACAGTCTTATTGTGACCACATGCATGAAGTTATGATCGGTTGCACGTCACTACTCTTTTACAGATGAATTTTTCCTAAATTACTTTGACGAGTTCAAAATTTCTGGCACATATATGAGCGAACTTAAAATATTGCTGAATGGAGAACTACTAAGTGGAAGTTCTGTTCAGAAAAGTCGAACCTTTGTGCGTCCTTCGAATACGAGTCGAATGTAAATCGTATATGCATTAATACGTAAAGTAATGGTGAGTCCACAATATAGAGACTAAGCTCGTGAATGTTTGACGCGACGTTCATACTTACGTTCGTTTTACGTCACAAGCAGACGCGTTGACCACTGTTACCAACTATTTTGACAGAGTTTTGACGTGGTCTATAGAGCACGACAACTCTGTGATAGTGTAGTTGGTAGCAGTGTTCAACGCGTCTGCTTGTGACGTGAAAACTAACGTAAGTGTGAACGTCGCATTGAACGTTCACGAGCTTAGTCTCTATTGTGAACTCACCATAAAGGGCCAGCTTGAGGAATCCAAGGCCTCCGTTCTCCAAGACTCCAAGTCTAACAACCTAACCACTCTAACGTAACCAAGCCCACGTGATATTTGAAGGAATCTGTGATGCTAGCCTTTCGACCTTGTCTTCAGGTTCTAGCTGAAGAAAGCTTAAGGCAGTCTAGTCTTGGCCCTTACGGGAGTGCCACACTCGTTGCGCAACGAATCGTTACAGTACGCATTTAAAAAGATATGATCTACACAACTTTCAAGGACCTTGAAAACATCTCTTTTAACCCCACAGATCCCTGATAATCGCGAAATCATTTTTCACAAAAGAATTTCACTCGTGCTTCTATAATGTCGAATACAGATCGAATATATTTTCAAATGTCACAGAAACTAAGGATGATATTAGAATTATTGTGTTTATTAACACAAATTTTTATTTGGAAAGATCAAAGTATAAAAAAGATCTCATTAGAATAGATAAGACTTTTAATACAGTCTTAATGCAGAATATCATCAGGGTGTCTAGTGATCAGGCAATTTGAAAATCCTGGGTTTTCCTGGGCAAATTTTTTTTTTCCTCCGACCACTTTTGTGATTTTTGAAAAAAAAAATTGAATAAAACAAATTTAAAAGTATAAAAATTTTGATAAAGTAGAAATGGAAAAAAAAGAAGATAAAATAGAAAAAGATCGATTTTTGATTTTTCGATAAAATACAAAAAGTTCTTGATCATAAATGAAATTCCCGGGTTTTTATGGGTCAAATAAAATTTCCGGGTTTTTCCTGATTTCCTGGTCTGATAGGAACCATGTATAATGATGAAAATTAGTCCAAATGACATTTTCAAGCAATTTGAAATTCTCGGATTTTTTCGCTAAACACCCTGATAGTTGTTTTTCGTGAAAAATGTATTTTTGTGTATTCTAAAATTTTTGTTGAAAATATTTTTAGTTTTGACCTTGAAAATGTCATTTACACCAATTTTCCTGGTCAGTTTCGTAATCAGCAAGTCAGAATACATTAGCATCAAAGAATTCGGAGGTAACTCGCTTTCGGAGCTTCATCCATGTTTTGAAACCTTGAACCCGCGAAATAATGAGAAATGGTCTTCATCAGTTCTCGGCTCCGATTCGACATTCCTGTCCACGAAGGAATAGTAAGGAGATCGAACTTGCTTTTCGGAAATATCAATAAAAACTGCTCCTTAAGTCCAGGCTTGGTGTAAGGAATGAATGTTAGATTGGTCACGCATGCGCAGTACAGATCTCTCTGTCTTCTTTTCTCTCGTGAAGTGTGCGAGTGAGTGGTTCGAGCGGTCCAAGCATCTGTTTTTGAAAATTTGAACGTCAGGTTATAGGTTATATTATTGTAGCAAGCCTCAGACCACTCACTCGCACACTTCACGAGAGAAAAGAAGACAGAGAGTTCTGTACTGCGTATGCGTTACCAATCTAACATTCATTCCTTAAACCAAGTCTGGACTTAAGGAGCAGTTTTTATTGACATTTCTGAACACTTCCCAATGCATTGTTCAATCTCCTTACTATTCCTTCGTGTTCCTGTCTTATAAAAAGCGTTGTGTAAAATTTTAATTCGTGAGGATCTCCCGCGACGTTAAAAAGAAATATACCAATTTCCTTAGTAGAGTACGTAAATCAAATCAAAATATGAGGTTCAGTGCGATAACTTGAAAATTATCGATGAAGACTTCGCAGGGGTTATCACGGAAGACTTCAAGAGGGTTATCGCGCATGAGCCATGAAGATTGTGTATTTCGAGATTCAACACAGAGTCACGCGTTTCATAAACATGAATTGAAATGTACTCAATAAACTTCACAACGAATTCTGTCCTATAATATGATTCTCAGCTAAACACTTTTATACACCAAAAAAGAAAAAAAAGTACAGTTTTGTGAGTACAATTTTCAGCTTTAGTTTTAGTAATAAAGATAATTGCAAGCATGTAATGATGTCACTCACTGCAATTATATACTTATCATAGCAATTGTAAACTACATTTATGATTACAACTGGAAAATTTCCGTAAAACACGTATGTTAATGATAACGGTACAATTTCTTATGTCAAAAATATCGAGACACTTAAGGGGCTTATTGATTCTTTTCTTTGTAATTCCTTACATAGTAGTACTAATAAATTTATTCTGGAATGCTGATCTTCTGATCATGGATACAGAGTCTAAATATAGAATATAGTTTTCTATATTCACAGAGTGAAATTCAAATATGAACATGAAGCTAACAAGAGGAAATCATATCAATAAATTAATGCAATTGCAATTTTTTATGTTCTGAATGCATTGCGAATATTCAGACCACATTGAGCCGATAATATGTTGATAACGTTCTGAGATAATTCTTAATGCGTCTCTATAATGAACCGAGAGAGAAAATGTATGAAAATAACAACAGCTTAATTTTCCAGGATACATTTGCCGTATGTACGAAAGGTCATCAAGATTTGATAAATTAAAATTTCTCCTTTTTGTCCCTTTATTTATACATAGTGCGAGGATTAACGTCGTATCAGTATGTGAAGGCCAAAACACATAATCCTGGCATTGCATTCATTGAGTTTGCATAAAAAGTCAAGTAAAATATAAACAAAGACCTAACTTTATTGTAATGTTTAAAAATGTCGCTAATGTTATTGCCCTACTGTTTTCCAAAACAAATAAATTTGTCTGGTTAATAAAAACCAGACAAAAAATGTAAAATTTGCAGAGCATGAGAAACATCAAACATTTCCTGAAACTTTTTTGAATCTCGGAGAGACCTGTTGATTAAAGCAGGATTACTGCTTTGATATCTGAAACGAATTGCTTATTGCGCACTCTGAGGCTGGTCATTCGGATATATACAAAAACATAGTATGTAGTAAACGTACGTATAAAACGTCATTACGATTCGACTAATCGTGAATAAAACATTTGTTTTTGATTTTCATCTTTTATTCACTTCTATTTCACAAGCAAGGATAGCAAAACTTAAGAATGATCATTCACTGTTTTCAAAACAAAAAGGCAAACGCAATATATACCCTCTCTCTACAATTATAATAAAATCGACGAAATGAAAATAAATCTATCAAACATTATGTAATTTAATTTTATTCGTTCATTAAAGCGGTGTTAAAGCCAATAAAAGTCGAGGTTGCTCGTTTATATTAATTTCTCGCGTAAGCGATCTTTTTCTCATGAGCAAGTGATCTGCAAATATTGTAAAAATAAGATATTAAAAGATTTTTAAAATAAACATCCTTTCTTCGCTCTAAAAAATTAGGAAAACCGAAAAAGATAATAATACTGAGAAAGTGAATATTCCGGAGTGATGTGGGAAAACCCAAGTTGTGAATATCACATCACTTGAGAAAGTAGAATACATACGTATGTATATTCGCTCTTTTATACTCAACACGAAACTATTGATTACATCGATCTTTAACATTACGTCAACCTTTTTTCTTCTCCACGCTCTCCAAGCAATCTATAACGATTAAGTATAACAATTAAGTAACGACATGTTTATCATAAAAAGCGAATTTTTGCTTGTAATAAAGTCACGCGTTTTTACTCATAAATTAGAATTATTTATTTTTAGATCATTTTAAAAATCTGATGTTTATTTTCGAAAACAAAGTGCCTATTCTTACGGAATAATCCGTAAAAAAAAGTCTATAACTTTATAACATTTTTTGTTTCTCCCCCATAACATTCTTTATTTTTTCTTTCCTTTTCCTTTTCCTTTTTTTTTTTTTTTTTTTGAATCGGCAAAAGAAATTTGGCAAACTCGAAGATTGAGCCGGTATGTGCTCTTGGTGGGAATCACTTGAGTCAAATGGAATAAATTTCTGTATTTCGGATAAGCCGTTCAATTTCGAGTGTCCGCAAAACATAGAAGTAAAAAGAGTACTGCAAGAGGTTCCTATACATCACATGTGTCGCAAGAAAACAAAGTCATTGCCGTGACATATGGGACGATATTTCGGGGCAGACATGTATCATAGAAATAAGAAATTCTCCTACATCCTGCAGCTGCTATATTTTATATTTTGATAATTTAGGATCTAGTACATGCCCAGAGAGAATTAAATTTTTATATTCCATGATTTCGATCAGTTTTCCTTCGAATGATTTCTTATTTTAGACCAGTAGGGTGGCCACAAGATTCAATTTTCCTGACAGTTCCCTGAATTTTCCCTAGTTTTCAGACAAATTTCCCTGGCATAAACGTATTACAAATGCGAAAAAATCTCTAAAGTTCACGAAAACTATGCAATCCCTAGAAACATCTTAAAACTCCTTAAAATTCCACTACAATATTTAAAATCCCATAAAATTCCCTAAAATGCATTAAAATATATAAATAAAAATTCTTGGAAACAAAAATCTCACAAAACCTTTTAAAAATCAAAAATAACTTTTGAAATTTTTTTTAATTTCATGAGGAATATTAAAATCTCTTAAAACTTTTACAAGCTTCTTAAAATCCTGTATTAAAATTCCACGAAAAACTTTCAAATCCCTTAAAATACATAAACTTTCTCTAAAATCTCTTAAAATTTCATGAAGAACCTTAAAATTCGATTAAATCCTTTGAATTATACAAATCTCTTAAAATCCGTTTATATTTCTAGAAACCTCCTAAAATCCTTTAAAATAGTTGAAAATTAGATTCAGACCTTCGATTTTCATTGGCTGTTATAGGAAAATTTGGAAGTACACTCGAGTCTCCCAAATGTCAAGAAATTCTTTATCCTCTATAGTCACATCAATTGCGCATGCATATTGCGTATAATATAATATTTTTTAGCATTTTAAATTGCGCGCGAATAGCAACCAATCAGATGCCGAACGCAACGCGTGCGCAGTGGTTACAAGTGGGATTTGAGAAAAACGGACTTGACATTTGAGAGAACTTGAGATTTAGGAAGTTGACATTTGAGAGACTCGAGTGTATCCTATTCTAAAAAGGACATGCATTTCGGCTAACTTCATGCATAACGCCTGGTTACGCATGAAGTGAGCAGTAAGCCTAATGACGTAAAATATGACGTAAAATATTTCAAATACGAAACACGCGCGCTCAAGCGCGCGATCGTTCTCGTACTAGTAAGAAAACGAGTGATCCAATAATTAACACAAGTGCAACTCGATGTTATCTGAAAAGATGCTTATCGCTTATAGGCCGCTACAAATCCGGAGTAAATCTTAACTAGAGCAATAAGTATCAGCTAGATAGATAATAAATTGGACCTGATTGTCGATTAGATTTCTTCACAAAAATAATTATTTTCAGAATCATTTAATTATGTCGCAATTTCAAACCATGTGATTCTAGTCTGGATTCGAAGTATAGATTATGAAAAATGAACATTGACCATTCAATATTTACAAAATCATTTTCAAGTCAAATGCAACTAAAATATAGATGCTTCCTGTACTCGTTGGCGACTAGGGGGATCAGGTTAAAGCCTCGTGTCAATTAATTCGCGTACGCATTAATTAATTATGCGACCAAATCGCGTGCACGGCATTTAATATCCTTTGCATAGTTTCGACGAGAAGAGAAAGTTTAGTTTACGAGATAAAATAAAAAAGTTAAACATTAATCGAAAATATGAATAAATTTCCTATAAATCCTGAAAGCTTTAAATTAAATACGACACATAGAAACTAGTCATTTTGACCTGATTTTCCATTCTTTTATTAAAAAAGCCGTTTTAAATTAAAGGCCTAATAATTTCAAAATAAAAGGTTGGTAGAATCGCGGTTTTATATATCAATAAAACTTGTCACTCGGTAAGGAAACGACATATGTAATTATAACATAGCAGCCTGATGGAGATTGAGATCTTTCAATGATAAAGTGCCCAATCGAGAACAGTAATAATTATCTCAGATTAATTATACGACTTCCTTAACTTAATTACTATTTCTTTAATTTATTAGATTTTAATTTTTTAACTTTCGTTCAATAAGCAAGAAAATTTCCGATAGCGCTATATTATTAGATTAAATTCAATGATTAATCGCAGGGAGGAGAGAGTGCTTGTTCTGAATTTAAAATAGAGATACTGGAATAATATTAATTTTATTTCACTGGGAAAAAAAGTGATGATTAAAAAATGCAATATATTCGTGATCTGCTGCTGCGCAATTATATTACGCAAGTAATCTCATCATCACCGATAAACACACGAGTATTCTTAAACAAGATTATAATTCTCATCTCTTCAATCAGTTATTGATATATTTCAATTGATTTTCAGTAAAATGCTTTTTTATATGAGAAAATATCGTGAGTCACACACTAATTTTTTAAGAATGCAGATTGTATTAAATCCCAAAGATTTTTATCGGGTGAAAATTGTGTTAAATGTTAATATTTTATATATTTCATCAGTCATTCTGAATGTCGAACTGTATTTAATCATTTTTTTTAACCACTGGATGGTCACTATCAATCGATCGTATATTGTTTGATACAAGCGAACCTAAGCATGGACTCGATTGTATACATGTAATCATTGCGCAAGAAGAACCACCGATAATTTGCAATTTTGCATGCACGATCGGTTCTTCACGAAGAGGAATTGCGGACAAGCAGCTCATGAATTTTTAAATCCCATACGTCTTTCAAGACTGAAATAGTGTACACTTCTAAACATTGCGTTACAATTTACATCAATCGTTTCATATAAAAAGATTCATTTATAAAATATCAAGTCACTGTTGTGTAATTATAATCCATGTATAAATTATCAGAAAATTATTTCTCTCTAAATTATCCTTATGATCATTATGAAATCATGAAGTAGGTGTTATAAAATGAGATGACATAGCGGTATCAAAAAATGATAAGACAAAAATGTGAAGTAATATCTGAAATACAAAATATATACAAGTTCTGTAAATTTTAAGATCTATCTAAATTCAAAAACATTCCTCTTTGAATCTGAGTTTTTTTCGCGAGTATTCGAGTCATTTCCATTTTGAGCAAAATTCCAATATGCAACAATCGAGTCTCCATCGCGCAATTTAATACGTTGAGCGTCTTGGGTCCTTGAACCACAACAGATTGATGGCGCTACTGTCGTGAAGAATTCCTCGCGGCGTCGCCTCGTCACGTGAAGAGGAGGAAAATTGAGGACTAATTTTCATTGGTTGTTGAGATCACACCCGCAATATTTTTTATCTTATGTTTTTCTTTAATTCGTCTGCGATCCTTTCTATTTTTAGGACATATATTCCAATGACTTCAAGAAAAACTAATAACGCCTGCGTCATTATATTTAAACAATTTTATGCATGTATTCTGTATAATTTGTAAAAGTTCATTTTTTTAATATGCAGCTTTAAATTATTATACGCACCTTGAAACTTTATAGCTATTTTAATTTTTTCAAATATAATTCTTAAGAAACGTTAATGTTTAGAGTCTTAAAGTTTTTTTTTTCAATACAGTGACCTTTTAACCATGTGGAATTTTCCATTTATGCTTTACCAGTCAGTAAATTTAGTAAAAAAATTCATTATAAGTTTATAAAGTTTCTAACTTTCACTGGACGAAAGCGTCAAAACATCTAAGCTATAAAATTCACGTGAATTCGACTCAATTCCAATAAATGACAATTTATTTTAAAACGCATTCAACTAACTCCAAGGTGAACTCAACTGAATTGAACTAAATTAAAATGAATACTGAGTAGAGATGCATTCGCGAAAATTCGAGATTCGCTTCAAACATGATCATCAGAACTCAAAGCTTAATGAAAATCGAAAATTTGGAATAAGAAATTCATGTCCCTAACTGATTAAAAAAATAATAATAATAAAATTGCTGTGTAAAACAGTATTTTATTTGAACAATAATTTCCAGGTTTCTGATACCGGAGTTCCGGCTTAATGCATTACCATATATTTATTTCGAAAATTTACGCAGCATAAAATTTAGAATTTGCAGCATAAATTAACACAAATTAAGCACTTAATTTTGATATAGCGACAAGGCTGTTTATCTTGAATCGTCTCGAAATCCTCAAATTCTCGGTAATTTAAAATTGGGTAACATTACCGAGAACGTTACCGTCACTTACGTAATTTAAAAGAATTCATGAGAATTAAAATCTCTTAACATTATCTAGGTAAAAAATTAAAAATACAATTATTTATTTGTAATAATGGACTGTAATTACATTATATTTATAAGCATAAAGATTATAAACACATAATTAAATAAATTATAATCAATAGAACTTGTATTAACCTTTTATATACATTTTCTTTATATCAATTATCAGCACGTATAAGGAACGGGCTATAGTGTTCATAATCAAATATTATTTAATTTAATATATTATATCTTTTATTTTTAAACCTTGGACCTCATAACATTTTTTAAAACTCTAAGAAAGAACAATCTCAAAAAAATAGTTACTGAACCAAAAAAGAAATTCTCATAAATTCTCTAAAATTGCACAATACAATACATAATTTATTTTAACGTCAGAGGTGCGAACCTCTGATGTTAAAATACGTTCGTACCTCTCAAAAGCTCTCTAAAACGTGGAATTTTCACGAATCATAATCATTTTTCCATCCTCGAAAAAGTCGAGTGTCATTGCCTTAGAACGTTACTGCGTAACGATTACGCAAGCTTGTCGCACGCACACTTTCGATCCAGTCAATAGAAATAGGAGCACGAGGTTTCGGTGTGTGAATATAGAAGCGAGATGTTAAATCAGTAGAAAGAGAAGAAACATAGTCGCCACAACGGCGCAGTTCCCATGAGTGGATCTAAGTTTAGAGAGTCAGAGCGATATATGCCCCACCGCCTCTCTACGACACTTGTTGGATAACGAGTATAGCGCATGCGTGACTAAAGAACACAGAGTGACTGGAGTCGATCGCCATCGAATAGATCCGACTGTGATCGAGCAAAGAGCGAATAACGAATATAGGAGGTTGTGGGAGAAAAGGCACGACAAAGGAGGCTCGCATTTTTAAGCAGAGTCGCGGTTCTTGAGGAAAGAAGGAAATAAGGGAGAGAAGATATGTGAGAGGGGCCGGGAGCGTTGGGTTGGAGAGGTGGAGGGGGAGTTGAAAAGAGGGGGAGTGCAGACAGAGGCCAAGAGATATCTATCGCACATGAGCTCGGCGCTCGTTTTACAGCTCTCTGCTTCAGACACACCCACGTGCTTACGATAAGGGACATTAACGGGTTAACAGCGAATGTTTCGCATGAGCTAGTGACCGGTAATAGCATTGACCCTGTCTATACTATAATTTCAATTTTAAAGACTCAATTTTAGTATATTTCGACGCATTCAAATAACGATCGAGGGACTTCTCAAGGACTTTTTGACTTCCCAATTAATGCCGGAAGTTCTGCAATGTTCGCAGTTCGATTGCTGGGATTTTCAGAAGATTTCCTTTGGAAATTTAGCGCATTTTACCGAAATAACATTCGGTATAGAAGAATAGCGCGAAATTCAAGTTCAATCAATCAGAATTTATAATTTAAATTAATAAATGACGATTCGGAAAAATCATAGGTATTTAGGACAAGGGATAATTCGAAAAACTAAAAAGTATATGCTGTGCTAATTTGGAACTAAAAAGATTAAGGCAAAAGTACTTCGAAAAAATGCGAATTACGATATATGGAAATTCGAAACAATAAAAATTAAAGAAAAAGTAAAAAGTTGTAAACTTGAAAATTGGCGACATCAAAAATAAAAGATTGTAAGGAAATTCCAGTCGGTTGTAAAAAAGTAAATTGATGAAATGAGGAGCGATACCTAAGGCGTAATCAAGTAGTAGGTGAAGACAGTTTTAGTCAAGACATGGGGACATTTGGAAGTGGTGAGTAGATCGTACAGAAACGGGGAAAAGTGAAGTTAAAATAGTCACCAGGATTCCGAGACATTGTGTCGGCTGAATGGTGACTAAAGCCTCCAGATATAATCCCAGTTTATTAGCATTTAATTACGTTCAACACCATTGCAAATTTCACCAGTTTATAAGCAATATCGCGAACTAAAATCTATATATAAAAATATAATTTTGTTAACATGATATTTGCTAACATTATATGATGAATTTTTTTCTCAGAGATCGCGTATTATAGTTTGGTAATTTTAACAACGAGGCTTCGTGTTTTTAGGGCTAAAGGTCTCTCTAAAATACACGGAGAGACTTTCTTTTTCAATAAATGATAAAAATGTATGAAACTTTAGTATAATCTGTATCAACACTGAAAAATGTGGAACTTTTATAATTATTCATATTACAGTACGAAAGTTTAAAACGTTCATACTAAAAATTAGTATTTGGAATACGAAATATTATGAATCTGTATTTAAAAAATTTATCAGATGAGAGCCTATTTGAAATCCTATGCTCTGATTGGTCCCTCCTGATGATTATTATATGCGTATTCATCGCACTTTAACATATGAGAGCAAACTTAAATGCTATAATTGTAGATATACGTTATAATTGTTTGTCTCGGTCGTGCCCCTCTCAATGCGACCGGTGATTGGTCCAGTAGCCGCCGGTTTGTAGTTTATACTACGCACCAGACAACAAACAGTCTTGGCAACCAGTTGTGCTAATTCTGTGACTTCTAGCTTCAAAATGTGATACCAACTATATCTCACTGCGTTTAAGCATACTCAGTAATTACTATATCCCTCTTGAAACATTGTTGCAATGTATTTTTAGTCAAATGTTATATTTTGCACGGCACTTGAATCGGATAAATTTACTGAGATGAACTGCTATGAGATGCGATTGGAACTATCTAAATTCTCTCCTATGTCACGTGATAGACTTTTAATAATAGTAATAGACGTAATAATAATAATAATAATACTAATAATAATAATAATAATAATAATTGTAGTAGTAATAATAATAGTAGTAGTAGTAGTAGTAGTAATAGACAGTATAAGTTTAAGAAAGTACGCTAGTGAATCTAACGAGGGATTAATTACTCGTGCAATTGCACTACAATTACGATGAAATCTCTATACAATCTTGCAAACTGGGATACACCAAAAATCTAAACTAACTCTTCGGACAATGACAATTGACGTGATACTCATGATAGCCAAGGTACGAAGGTTCGAATATTGTTGGCTTGAGCGTAAGGTGTGCGAAAATAGACTTACATTTCAGACGAAGCGTGCAAAACGATGAGGAGACCAAATAAAACGACCCTGGACCGTAAGGATGTTCGTGATTCTTAAAATATTCGCCGAAATTTCGCCCTGGGATAGTCCTATATTCGTGTTGCAATACTTGCATGTCTCATAAAAATTCAAGACACCTCAAAAATTTCCTTAAAAATTCCTTTCAAAAACCTACTTATCAACATCACAAATCGCAAAACAACTTAAAAATTTCAAAGCATGTGGCAATTACCCTAACAGCAAATTTAGTCCTGACAACTTTACATTCGCCATATTCAATATTTTTTCGCTAAAATTAGGCGAACCTAAATTGATCTTATGGTAAAGCATCACATTCCCTTCAAATAAAACGGCAAATCAGTGTTAAAAAATATCTGAATATGTAATTAGCTTTACCAAAATTATAGAACGCTCCCATAAGTATATCTTCTGTGATTTAAATTTAATTTACACCACACTGAGAAACTCTATGTTAGAAAAATTATTAATATCGATAACAAGTTGGGGCAAAATCCTTAAATTTCGACATTTTAATACATACATAATAAGTTATACTATTTTCATAAGAAGGTTTCCTATTTAGTAATAGCAAACTTTATTATTTTCTGTAGTAAAATCCGATTTAGGAAAAATTATTACAGAAATTAATACATTGTACAAAAAGAATAGTAGTAATAAGTATTTTAAGTAATACAATATACTAAATATGTAGAAGAATTTACTAAATGATTTAACAGAAAACGTCAAGTCTTGGACCGAGCGCAGCCGAGCATATCCGACGTGTGCCGATTGTCGAACAACGGATATAGACAGTCATATGGACGTTTTTAAATTCCTCACTCTCATAATGTCTTGTAGGTTAGATGGAACATCGCCCGATTGCTGCCCCGATGACCAGTGTTCGATTCCCGCCAGCCTCTCGTTTTCTTCTAACTTGATATTTCTGTTTCAGCTTAATAATATATGTAATTGTATTCAGTGCTGCATATATGTATGTATGTAATTGCTAATGTTTGATATTATATAATATGTGTAGGCTAGAATATTAATTTATGTAGGCTATAGTGTGAAATTAGGTCCCTTCAAAGCTTTTATTTTTTGCTATTCTGACTGTACATATTTTACTAACCCAGATAGTAATTCTATGCGCATGGTCTCTGCGCATCATTTTACTAAACAGTTTACAAATACTGCTATAGTTTTAGTTCTTATTCTAAAATACTTTATAATTCTGTAAGGAGCTACGAGTTACTATTAAGGTTAGTAAATATTATTAAAATTTGCTTTTTGCCCCTCATTTCAGATAGTAAAATCTAGTGTGCTTTTTAACAATAAATACAAACGCGGGTTTCTCAGTGCAGAAACTTGATTGCTTATCCGAGTAGCAGTTGCGTTTTCACAGTTTTTCTTCAAAAAAATATGAAACGTGACATTTTCCTGATTACGTGGTAACGGCATACGAAAATCATTAGAACTCAATGATTTAGCATTCTTGTACATGATTTAAATATCGGTCGATCCCGGTTATGGAAATAGGTGGACATGACTAATGACATTTTTACTTGTCCAGAGGTACTGAATTATAAAATTACGTTTACCCAAAGTGATCGTTTGAGCAATCATAGATCTATACTCTGAATCATGAGCATTAGGTCGTGGACAGTGTTGATTTACTTAACCCACATTGGTTTGTTTACACAGTAGTCACGTTCTTCCATCGCAGACTGAGCCACATTACCTTGCGCTCAATCAAAGCACAAATTCCGAAAAATTCAAGCGTGGACTCACCAAAATTAGATTAATATTCCATTATCAGATACACGAGTTTTATATACAAGTATAGGTGCCGTGAAATAATTAAATTTCAGAAAAAAAGCTGAAGAGCAAATTTAAATATAATACGGGGGTCTAAAACTGAAGTTGGTACTGTATAATTACACTAATCGCATACAACTATAATGATAGCAACCATATAGCAACATTGTTGCCTAAGTGATATGGAAAGTCGTTTCTGTAACTCAAAAACCTAACATTTATGTAACTATTTTCAGCTAGACTGCACATATGGGTTTATTTAAACAGAGACTTTTATATAACCACAATTCTGCATAAATTTAACGCTCTGATGTTCATCATGATGAACTGTGTATTGAAATCCAGAGCTTTTGAATAACATCATTTATGAATTTACTTTATAATTTCAGTATACCCGAATTTATTATCATTTAAAATAATTTTCATTTGCCCGAATGAATACTTGCTCTATAAAAATTTATATTTACCCGAAATTAGGACAAATTCGGGAATTTGTAAGTTAGCCCAAACTAAGATTCGGACAAAAAAACATGAAGGAATAATGACTACTTGTTCTAATCGTAACTAGGTCAAATAATAAAGCGGGCAAACAGAAATTAGAAAAAATTACAATTAGGATATGTATATGACAATTAGAACATATTAAAAAACGGGATTATAGACATTAGAGCTAATGTTAATTCGGTTAAGCAGAAATTAGGTTCAACAATAATTCGGGCGTATAAAAATTATAGAGAAAATGTTAATTGAATTTGGGGAATATTCATCACACCCAAAACTAATTAATTTATACAGAAAGTTTAATCTCGAATTACGTCAGACCTCGCGTCAGACAGTCAAAAACATATTTGTAAAAATCGAAACCAAGTGAAATTATCAACACATTATTCTACATTTCAATAAATAATTGAACAATGAAAACGGATAAGTACATGGACCAACTGTACAACCTAGGAAATGACGAATTTCTCAAGAATATTGACAATATCGAGTAAAATGAATTGCGTCGCTAAAAAACGAATGCTGATACAATTTTAATAGTTCGAACAGAGTACACTTGCGCCAATATTCAACGTATTTGTCTTTCATTCACACACCTGGATTCGGAGAAACGTTTCTTATCAAATTTTATTTTAAAAAATTCATCAAGGTTTCGACCCACTAAAGAAATACGTTCAAATGAAGAATAAATAAAAACATCAATGAAACATAAAGTATGTTTCCCATAAATTGTGTCAAATTAAATTCGATCACGAGAATCTTTTATCCGACAACATAAGTATTTTAGGTACATACCTCTATAATAACTTGAAGAGTTACGTGAACAGAAGCCCTTACGTCTCTGCAAATTCAACCGACCTGTTGCTCGTTACGTAGCCACTCGTGTTCGCACAGTTAGGAATGTGTGCAGGAATATACATACGATCATGACTTAAAGTGTGCCTTTGTATTCGTGTGCGACACCCAAGGGTCAATAATATTCGCTTCAATGCTCCTCCCAGACTCACACCGGACATAAATCCTAACTCTGAAGGTTAAGTGCATTGTTTAGGTGGAAATTTTAGAACATGTGTTGTACAATCAATACATATATCATAATTCCATACGTTAGCCATATAAAGATTGTTTGCTAGATATCATTCTACCATACAAGTTAAATAGACATGTCTGTTCAGTTTCGAATACACTCATCTCGCGATCGAGAGCACCGCTCTGGGGTCGAGTGACTTCGATCGGATGGGATTAAAATAGCTCGAGCGAGCACTCTGACGTCACCACGGCATTGACTTCGCGAGCGCCGGCACTTAGTGCAGGCTGTCGAGGGACGCTCGGAGGGGACGTAGAATCAGTCAAGCGTGAAAAGTGCTCTGGATTGGAGTGCTCTCGATCGCGAGATGAGTGTACATAGAAAATCAACGAAAACATGTAGTGTTGAAAAAGTATTATGAAATTCATTTTTTATACATGTTTCAACGTCATTCATATGTGATGAATAGTTTTCTCATGTGAAATAAGTGTCTTTTTAATTTGTACGGTAGAATTAGACATGTATCTTAAGTATTGCAATATACATTGTACTGAAGAACGTATATATCTACTATTTTTAAGAATATGTATTAGATTCGTATTGGCAAAAATTCTGATACAATTTTGTATTCATTTTAGAATCTCACAATCAGTTCAAATTGACTTGGGAGTATTGTACAGGTAGCAGTCATCGTAGATGGGATATTTTAATATACGTATCACTCATTCTGATCGGTCGTAACCCTGGAGGCACGTCCTACTTTCATGCTTCGAAACCGAATCTAATTCCGGTATCCACGCACAGCTGAAGAATACATTCCCGCATTTCAAAATGCGTTGACCCACGTAATATAGAAATCCAAGCTTCGATCAATACTTTTCCAATCGTCTCACTTCACAATTTAGTTCAACGCTTAAATTTTCTGGTACGGTTCACCGAAATGAATACAAACGAAATAATTTCGGTGCTATGATTCCTATGTAAGAACGAGAACAGAATCGAAAATATTCCAACAAAGCAACGCAAACCTTTATCTGCCACTGAAGAAGCGTTAAAGTTATACTGCAGTCAACAATTGAAAACAATTCAGTTAACCTTTCCATAAGGTCATTTATTCAGCCGATTTAAATAAAAAAAGAGACTATTTCGATCAGCGGATTTAATAACTTGATGTGGTATCTACTTTCTCTTAATGACGACTAAGAAACTTGCACTTTTCAAAAATTGTACAATCTTGCGACTGATGATAAATACGAGCGAGGCTAAAATTGCAATTAGCAAAAAAACATATGCACGAACATTATAAATAGACGTTGGACAAATACACTGTCTTATAATTGCCTATTTGCTCTCGTACTACCGACTGTAAAGTAGCTTGAGCTAATACTTAATGCGACCGTCAGTCTCCTCCGAGTCCCAGTGTTATTAGACTCCTTTTCTTTAAAAGTGTTTGTTTTTAACTTTTTAAAATGTCGAGCAGACATTTTTCGCTTTAGCGAAGCGGAATAATGCGAGAAAACCTTTAAGAAAAACATTTTTCTGCAAATCAAAGATTCATTTTATCTCTGAAATACACAGAAACTCCGATTCTACCATCCCCGTTGTACCAAGTTCCTAGAACGGTAGTAGCGCAGCATATCTACGTCATAAAAATTCTAGGAAGCGATTTACGGTAACTTCAGACCATACCCGAAAAAGTCAATGACACTCTGTATAACAATTGTGTAATGGGCTTAGTCTAGTCTTAGAGTCAAACGTCTGTCATTGACACGTGACATTTGTCTACTTTTTTGAAAGCGGTCGATCACTAGATATGGAAACACTTTCTAGAAATATGTAAATGATACATTAGAAATTTGGGAAGTAATGAATGATTTTATTTTATTTAAACTGCAGCGTATAGCTTAATTCAAAATATTTTCGACACAGAAAATATGAAAGTAATTTAGACAACTTCCAGGACGAAAGCAGAAAATGCTAGGACGCTACAAAGCAATTGAGCGGATTAGGACGTCAGGTAAGGACCCAAGTAGGCATTTTCTTTATAGCCTATCTACTCTCTGAACCTTTAGGTGTATATTAGAATAAGTACTTTAAGTTTGACATACAAATAAAAGGTCTTTTGACCTGCGACTGATCTACCACGTTGGCAGAAGTTTGCCGTGGCCTGCGGTTATTAGAAATGAAACGCCCTTCCCGATCGGAGCCCGGTCGAGATCCGCAAGATGGCGTTCCGATAACAAATGCTTGAAATATCATTCTTCACAATTTGTAGCTTTTATGTAAATTTTCAGAGATGGAGTAAATATTATTATTATGCCTGAGCGAAAACACTCATTTGAATCGCATGTACTTTAAGAAAATATGTATTATACATTTCAAGTCTGTAAGTTGTGATAATCGTATTGCTTTGTGATGAACAAAATGCACTCTTACGAAATATCATTTCGAGTTAGTTTCACACATTACAAAATTTAGAATCTTGTATCAATCCCTTATGGTTTAATGTCCCGCATTCGACAGTAATCACCTTGTTATATCAGAGGTGTTACATAATATGAAAATCTTGCATATGGTTTGGTAGATAGAAGGCTTGTTTCAAAATTGCGTACAAACAGGAGCGATTCTCCTCCGAAACCGAAACTCAAACTCAAACTTAAGGGGTTAGTCTGCTTTACCACTTTCAAAAAATCGATTTTTTTTCTTACATTTTTCGAAAGAATATGTATCTAGAAATATTATGTTAAAATTTCAAAAAGATCGGAGCAGTGTAACTATATTTTTTTCGTACCTGAACATCACTACCTCGGAGCGCTTACCTGAGCGCGCACATGAGTGGGTTAAAAAAACATTTCGCGGACAAATTGATATTCAGAAGCTATTTCTGAACCGATTTGAAACTTTTTTTTTATATTGAAGCTTATAAAATTCTGCACAAAACTGTTAATCCATATTTTGAAAAAAAATTTTATTTTTGTTTATTTAATAACAAAAATGAAAAAAAAAAATTTTAGTTTTTTGACTACCGAGAAATACTTGTATTTAATCCCAAATACCTAGAATCAATGAAACAACTAAAAAAAAAGGAAAAAAAAAGGAAAGAAAAAAAAAAAGAAAAAAAAGACAAAACTTTAAACGCGTTTTTCTCAAAACAACGTTCTTAAAACGGTACCAAGGATTTTATGAAAACTACTCAGCCGATCCTTATAAAATTTAAACCACACATTCTACACATATTGAACTAGGTCTGTTGCCTATAATATATTAAAAAATTACATTTTTACTAATTTTTTAAACAAAAAAACAGTGAAAAAAATGCATTTTTCTTTTTTCTCGATTTTTGTCCGCCATTTTGTTATTTTTTCATAAATATTAATTATTATAGGCAACAGACCTAGTTTTAGTTATACTGAAGCTAACCCACTTTGGTTTTTTTTTCAGCTAGCCGTTACCGAGATATCCCTGGTACCGTTTACCCTTTTGATTTTGAGAAGCCTACGCACAGCCATTATTTTTAATATAAAAATGGAATAAAGTTAATAAAAAAAAATTTTGTTATATACTTTAATACATGTTTTATCATACCTAAAAATATTTATTTCCATATCGTTCATGATATACTCAAAAAAAATGTTCAAAAATAGCTCTTTTCTTCAGCGTATAAAGTAGAATAACCCCTTAAGGTTTCTCAAAGGAAATAAAAGGTCTTTTTTTATTTTAAACGTTAAAAATGAAAATATCGTGAATACTAAGATTGCATTTATCTTGCAGCTTCAGAAATACTTTGGTTACACATGGAGGATGGACGAGTTTTTGATTGTACTCAGCGTGTTGAGTGTACCATAGGTGGCATCAGTATTCCAGGTTCATATTTGGCAGCGGTTTTCGCGATCAGTAGTCTCGTGCAGGGTCCGGTACTTATACTACATCGACGTTACATTCACACCGACTCGATACGTCCCAATCTGATCCCCAGATTCAAGGCAATGACCCCGCGTGCCATTTACTCTCCCTCCTTAACTTCTCGGACTTGATTCGCCGTCTCCGAAGCGCCAGAACTGGACCCCTTGGTTTTTAGGGTGATCATTTTCTATCTTTCTTACTTTTCTTTCTCTCAATTTCCCATCTCTCTCTGCCGTTGGGCTCCTCTCATCTCTCCTGCTTCACCTCTTTCTCAGCATCTTTCCTTCTCGACAGATCGACCTTGCCTTATCTTGGTCTGCTAACTGCTTCTCCTCTCCTGTCTCACTTCTGAGCTTATCATTGACATATCGTTCCGTCTTTATCCTTGATTTCCTTACTTCGTTACTTTTATTCTTTCTCATTCTTTGAATCGCGATGACTTCACGTTTATAAAAAAGAGAACCATATACCGCCGATTATTCAAGATTCCTCCAGAGTAAAATCAAGGTGGTCACAAGATTCAATTTTTCAATTTTCCTGAGTTTTAGACAAATTTCCCTGACCGACAATTATTTAAAAATGCAAATAAATTTTCAATAATAGTGCTATTGAATTTTTTTATTAATTTCGCATAACATCACTTTAAATCCTTTGAAATTCCACGACAAACTTTGAACTCACTTAAAATTCGTTAAAATCTATAAAATTGATATAAAAACCTCTTGACATTCCTTGAAATTCCTAGAAACGTTTTGAAATTCCAGAGAATTTCACGACAAGCCTTAAACTCGTTAAAAATTTTATGAAATCCCTTAGAATTTCTTAAAATTCCATGAAAAACTTTTAAACTCCTGAAAATCTCCCAAAATTCCTAGAAACCTCTTGAAATTTTAGAAAATTCCACGGTAATATATAAATTCAATTAAAATCTGTTTAAATTGTTTAAAATGTCTTAAAATTTCATGAAAGCCTTTAAAATTTCTCAAAATCTTTTACGAATCATAAAAATCTCGTGCAATACTTTAAAATTCAATGAGGAACTTTAAAATCTCGTAAAATGCATCCAAATATTTTTAAATTTCATGAAAGCCTTTAAAATTTCACAAAATCTTTTAAAAAAACAAAAATATCTTATTAAATTCCAGAAGGGAGATTAAAATCTCTTAAAATCATTTTAAAAATGTCAACATTTCTTAAATTCCTACAAGCTTCTTAAAATCGTCTAAAATTCCACGAAAAACTTTAAAATCCCTCAAAATTGCTCAAAATATTTTTTAAATCTCTTGGAATTCCTAGAAATATCCCTAAACTCCTTAAAATTCTTTAAAATATTTTTAAAATCATAAAAATTCATAAAATTACCACATGCCTTTAAAGTTTGCTAAAATTTCTTAAAATTCCACGAGAATATTTTAAACCCCTTAAAATCTCTCAAAATTCCACAAAATTTTTTAAATATCACAAAAATCTCTTGTAATCCCTTAAAATTCCTAAAAAACTCTTAAAATTCTTTAAAATGATGTACGAAATTCTAAATTATCAAATTACATACAATTAATCAACGATTCGGATTTTTCATCACACTATTACATTCAGTTTTAAATTACTCAAATTTCGTCTTGCACAATTGTATCGATTTCATGACATTCCAATTTGTGAATCAAGTTCTAAGAATTTTTAACTTAAATTCTCTCCATTAATTTAAAGGCACTGAACCCTGGAAATTTCCACAAATTTAAGGCAAATATAATCCTTATTAAAATTCCGTAAGTATTTAAACCACTTTCTTTAAAAGCCAGTTTGTACATAAAAAGGATATTACATTAAATATAACAATTTTATTAGCTTAAACTACATCTGCATTCTCGAGAGTCTGAATCATAAAAAGACAGTCCACTAGTGCAATGATTACGTTATTAAAACAACATAAGAATATGTAATTGTCAAACGACGTCATATAAAAACATATATGCATACAAATTCTTCATAATAACACTGGTAAGTGCATATATGTCGAATGTTAACAGACACAAGTAAATAATATGCAATCGAGTGTGTTCAGTGTGTTTCGAATCAATTATATCGTCACTATAGATAGATAAATTAAATTAAATGTCTCAGGGTCGCGTATGTGCAAGATATTCCATTAATTCGCAAAACTTTCAATAATAGTACTAAAGTTATAAAAATAATTAGTAACACACGCTACGTATTTCAACGTAAAAAGATAACCGTTTTGTTTCACAAAAAATTCCTTAAGATGTGAATAAAATGACTTTGTAATTTCTCTAACGTTTTGACATACCAATAAATTGTAAGTTTTTTTCTTCTTAAATCCGTAAATGTGTTTAAATAGAATCTGTCAGCTTATCTTCGTATAAAGTTTGTCATCAAATATTGGCTCAAAATTTATTAAAAACTGGTATCAGTTTGGGAAAATTTTCAAAGACCTTACGAAATGGGGGACCTTGAGGAATTAATTAATTAAGATGCGCTTAACCATTTTCCCTAATATTTATATCACCGAAAATAATTTTTATATTTGTGAAATAAACAGTTGACCTCATTTTTATCTTACCAAATTATAATGTGACATAATTTTTATAATACCGAGTTACTATATAATATATTTATCATGTCAAATTATATATAATTCAGTAAAATAAAAATTCTATCAATTTTTATTAGAAATATAAAATTATATCAAATGTTAACTCAGAAAAATAAAGATTAGGTAAATTGACAATTATAATAAATAAAAATTCTAGTAAAAATTCGTACATACTCGGTGAAATGATTTTCGGTAAAATAAATATTAAGAAAAATAGAATTTGGAGAATATATTCATGCGCCTCAGGAATTACCTTACGGCTCGATTAAAAAAATCAAGGTGTTCACACTGGTACATATTATGAGATGTGAATATATACACGACACGTAATCAACGCGGAATAGTCATTATAGGAGTCAAGGGTACGTTACGTGAAGCTCGTGGTTACATTGTAACTGAGCGTGTAAATCTTACGTCACGCGCATGTATTTATGTAGTAACTACCGGTGCATTTATTGCTGATGCGGTAAGTGCCTACTTGCACAGCTTATCGATATGTAATTGTCCACGAAAATAGCTCGCCGTAAGTATACAGGAAAAATCCTGTTGTCTCAAGGCGAGCGGAATTTTTCTCCTCGCCTTCAGGATGTCGTTAGTCGTTAGTCAATCACGTGCGGTCGATTCTCTAAAGAGTATCGTATAAAATTATAAATACCGTTTAATCATCGCAAAAGACAAAACTCTTCTGTATTTTTATCCAACTTTACTATTCTAAGAATCAATTCACGTAATTTATCTATTAGTTGATTTGAACTCATCTCTGACACCAATAAAAGTATATATAAAATGGTTCCTTTTGGTTAAAATAAAAAGTCATCAAAAAGAATAATACTTATAATCGATAGTCAGAATCAATGTAGAATTATTATGGAATCACATGAATCAATGTGGAATATATACTCCAATACTCCAATATATACTCCAATACTCCAATACTCAATTGAATTGGCTAAATATTTTTAAGAAGGTGGACTCTAATGGAAAAAAATGTTCTCTTGTAGAGGCATGAACCTTCCAGCAAAACAAGGATGAACTCGAAAGTCAAGAAAATCGTCCTGGGTGAGAAATTGTGCATAGAGAAAGGTACCAAGTGCATGATGTCGAGGCATGCGGGTCTCAATACGCTTCTGTTGCAATTTATATAGCAAAGAAATCGCGGCCTTGCTCCAGGCAAGGTAAATACAGAAGACAGAACTCGAACGGAGGTGACCACAATTCAAATTTGAATCTCGAATCCGCATAAAGTTGTAAACACGATACACACATAAAAAGTGTGGATAAAATTCTGGCGAGTTGAATAAACTAACGACTACGGTGAAAACTTAACACGTAAATTGAGGAAAGCCTTAACTATTTACAAATAAAAATAGACACTTCTTATCTATAATAACAAAAATTTATTTAACTGAAGTACAGAGATTACACTGTGAAACTATAAATGAAGCAAACTTCCTTCATATATGACTTTCAAATAAATTGAAAATTTTTTGTTAAAGAGGCCAATAAAATTCATTTAGAAAATTGGACCGAAACATTGTTTAATTATGATAATGAGAAGGATGAAAATAAAGTTTTCAAGATAAAGCTTCATATATTGCACACTAGATTTAGATAAGGTGCTTTCCAATAACGACGCATGGGAAATATTTCAATTCGATGATCATGTCCTAAAAATGATCACTGTCAAGAGAAAACTATATAGATAAATGAAGTAAAAGTTGGCTATATATTCTTCGATTGATTTTTATCGTCAATAATGATCTTGTGGTACTTTGAACCGGTAGATTCGCATCTTTGCGTACAAACTGCAAGGTATCGGTATGAGAAAAGTGGCGAGAAAAACTTTCACGAACCTCAGTACCGGCTCCAAAGTAGGTGGAACGGAATGACTTCAGGTTATCGGTAGGAATGAGAGAGTGGGGAAGTACCAAGAAGTAAATCGAGAAGAAAAAAAGACAAGAGAACAAAACCAAGAAAAAGAAAGGAGAGAAGAAGAAAGACAAGATGCAGTTCAACGTAAATTTCGCCTGCAGTAAAAATAACGTGAAAAGTATGCCTCATATGTTCAGCTGCTCGTGGTCAATCTCTAATTGTTATTCTAACGGACCTACAAACTTATTGAAAAGGAAAATATTTCCGACAATTGTCAACAATAATATCATTTCAAGAATTATTATATAATTATATAAAAACAATAAAAAAAGTTAAAAATGCTCAAAATAACATATTGACAAGGAGTGCGAATTTTTAGCTTATTTTGCACAATGCATTAGATTCTAAGAAATATTTTCTGTTAAAGACGTGCCTCTTCCAACAAAGAGATTACATATTTTTTTTATGTAATTATTTTGCAGCCTCTCTCGTTACGAATCTCTGTAATGTAAATGCAAAAGGACACAAGAGAAAGACTCGCACTGCATTATGAGATCATAGGTTGCGTGATCTTGGACATGCAAAGTAGATATTCATATTCAATTCATAATATCAATTAGGATTAAAGATTACGATGAGTTTTCGAATGTCGATGATTTAGTAACTTTCATAGTCGTGTCTTTCAAAATGTTCACTTCTTAAAATCTGAAGAATATAAAACGGATTTGAAATGTAAATTAGAGCGCATTCATTCTCCCCTTTTACAACAATAATTCCGTACGAGTGAATGCTTCCGAATAAATTATCGGTCGGTCATAAATTCATAACTGATTTTATCACAATGGCGATAATCTTGCGGAAAATATCTCGTAAATGAGTTTTATAACCAGATCAATGTAATCGCCGATCAATTGTTTGACTGACGCAATAAAATTGTATAATTACCCGGAGACTTGTAATTAATAAGTATTACACCAAATGTTCCGTGAATAACAGGATACTATTATTACGATCTTCATTCGCGTAATTACAGTGAGTATCCTATCAATAGTTTCAATTTATAAATTAAAAATATCTATGAAAAAAACTCTATGATTGTAACAAAACATTTTTACTATTTCTGTGGTTGTCACAACCATAGCAGTTTTTTCCGTGTACTCAGCTGTGATTCCCCGTGTAACATATACAACTTCAGAAGATTTCAGGGAAAAAAATTCCAAGGAATTCTGAAAGATGTTAATTACACACTTTTAATTCCAAATGGACATTAAAAATCAAGAGACCATAACTAGTGGAAAAGTGATGTGCTGCTAACTATAGAAACGTGTATAAAATTTGCATCACGTGAGATATTAGCACTTGTAAGTTAAACATACACCGATAGAATTGCTCGTATGAATATAAAACGTTGCTCAATCGTTGTGGAGATTAATATTCTTTGACGTTTATTCGAGGCCCACGACAATCTAAAAATATACTCCCAAAATCCCACTGGCCTGAAAAGAACTGGAGATGTGGTTCTTTTGGGCGACGTATAAACTGCAGCTTGTTGAAAAAAGAAAGTGCAAGTTTTATTGATAGTTTTCTTTTTCTTTGAACTACGCCTTTTCTCTGAGGAGCAACATTTTCATCTGATGAACCATGTGAGATATAGATACATATCTAAAAGATAATTTATAAATTTACGATGAGAGAAATTTAAAACTCGAGGTAGTGCATATCTGTGAAAACTGACTGATCAAAGGAAAAGGGAGAGATCAAATTCTTAAAGATAAAATTTTTATAGGAGAGAAAATCACGGCGGATTCTCACTTCCATCTGCAAACTTGACTGAAGCCAAAAGGGGATTTGGCTTTGGCCGATTGCAGACAACTAAAGGTACATCCGATCCGTATAACTATAATATACAGTTATAAGCGAGTCAAGCAAGGAAGAACCTGGGACTGGAGAGACGAGGTGAATCGAACAGAGCCAAACTGAACTGACGACTTGTCGAGACGATCCCAGCAGAAGTTACAAACCAATGCTCAAACCTCAAACCCAAATGATTGAACACTGATATGCAAAATCATTGACAAGAAGCGTTCTCTAAATTCAAAACGTACGCTATAGGAACAACATTAGGAAGTAAACACTATTTGAAGTATAGGAAAGATGTTTTTAAAGTTTGACAATGGAAATAGCATCAGTATGTATTAATCTGACAAAACAAAACGCTAAGATGCAACTTTTACTCTGAACGATATGTTAGATGAGCTTTTAAGTGAATTTGACCCTGGGAGCTAGAATAGCTATAGAATATCTAGTTGCAACGCTTTCTGATGCCCCGAGTTTCTGACCCACGACGACGCAGTATGCAAAAATAGTGGCAAATGTTGCGTCACATTGTGTGCGGATACCAGTAATGACACTTGACCGTTTAAATCATTAACGCTTCACCAACAGTGTTGATTTTCTTTCGTTTCAAATTTCACACACAAATTTTGGATGACATAATGACACCCGTGCGACACACGGATATCAGGTGGACGACATTAGTAACATTCGAAGCTCATGAAAGCGACGCTCGTGTTAGCGGTTCTGTAGAATAATATATATGTTGGTAAGGGGTGCAGTGGTCCAGTAGAGCGGAAAGAGAGACACCTAGAACTCAGCAGTACAGCAACGTTTCCATTGTTTTCAATACGCCCATGTTAGCGACCGACCCAATCGAGCTGGCCGCTAACATGAGCTTCGAGTGTATCAGCATCTTTAAAAATTCGAGTGCATCATATTAACAAGTTTGAAGATTGATTTCCATCGAAACTGGTTCAACACAATGTATCTCGTGCAGGAAAACAATGTGCAATGATTTTGGTAATTGACAGCTAATTTTTGACCATATAACCATATAGTGAGCGTTGTGCACTCTCTAAATCTAAATTACTTAAAGGAGGATAGTTTTAAGTATCTGAGCACTGTACAGCCCTGCAGTGGGATTCCGGTGCATAAATTCGAACGGATCTCTCTTTCTACCATGTGAGTTAGAGAACGAGGTGCGATCTATTCGGATCGACTGTTCTTTCGGCATCTCTTTCTATCGTACGAGATTAAAGAAGGACGTTCGACGAAGATTCGTACGATAGAAAGAGATGACGAAAGAACAGTCGATTCGAATCGATCGCACCTCGTTCTCTAACTCACATAGTAGAAAGAGAGATCTGTTCGAATTTATGCACCGGAATCTCACTGCTGAACTATAAGGACCCAGAAGCAACTTGCTATGGAACTTCAGAGCCCAGGCGACTCTTTGAAGATACCGTTATAATTCAATTGAACAGTAGTGTTTTTTTAGCAAGTAGACAATGACAGCTCCTCACCATATTTATGAAAAACAACCATTCTAAATGTAATCAGTGCAGAAATGAAAACACTTTTACATGCAATAAAGAGTAGTAAGAATTTAATTTTAAATAAAAAATACAATATGTACTGTATTTGTAATAACAAATACTGTTTTCATAATCTATACTCTCTAAACTTTTATCAGTCTAAGATTTCATTGATTCAAGTTTAGAGACAAAAGAACCATGGGGTTATCATTTAGCTTGTTTGTATAGATTTAGTAGACCAAGAAAAGTCTAACAAAACAGTAGCAACAGTGAGAAATCTACCAAAATGTATAAATATCTCTCAAAACACATTAGTCATTTATACTGATAATGAGTAGAAATGTCGCTATCGTGAGTTATCTTTCTGGAAGCCCAGAGTGCAAGAATCTAAATAATTCGATCGAAATTTATCTCTAAAATAAATGGCGCCCTTGGACCTAAATTTCAATAAAAAATTTTCCAAGAATCTGTAATCTATATCTTCAGCTGCATAAAGTGACAAGTACTTATTTAAGGGGCTCCAAGGCACCGATCGAAGCCAATTAAGGGTAAAGATATCGACCTCTCGAAGGACGGGAGACACTTCTAATGCGAATTGCCGATCTCGTATTCGATCGAATCGTAAACAGGTAACGGACAGCTAAGTGAGTGCGCTTTTGAAAGATCAGGTATACATATACGAGATTATATAAAGTATCTCCAAGATAAAGATCAATACGGCCGTAAGGTAAGATTATCTGCAGAGCTCTGGAATTTATCGCTTTGAATTAGACGTCGCCATCCAGGCTAGAGATTAGAGCGGATCTACCAAGGTTTATCGCCTCCAGTCGTTCGACGGAAGTCGAAAAGTCTCTCGAAAGTCGTCAACTGTACGATTTGTATTGAGATTTTTCAAGGGGGACATAATGATAAGAAAATAGAAGTCCTGCCTCTCTTCCAAGTGGATCTTATTGAGCAGATATCATTCCGGATTTTCACCGAGACCGAGAATTAAAAATTAAAAATGTAATCTCGATTCGAACGGGGTGCATGCTCTATATTATATTCAATAATCATCGGTTTTCAAAGTACATATAAGAGGTGATTTCATATAAATCATGTGTTTTTGTAATCAAATCACATGATATTCAGAATTCTACGAATGCTATCGATCAGACTCAATCACGCGGAGATCAAATGTTCTTTGTTTATAAAAAAAAATGAGCGCGCCTACGGCGCGCGGGTGGTCAAATATGGCTATAATTTGCAATGTAGATACTTCACGTAGATTTTCACCTAATGGTTAATTGGATTTGTATTCGGTGTCTGTAGAGATCAGAGCTGCCAACTGACTTTAATGAATTTTTAAATTATTGAAGATTAAGATATTATTGGCAAAGGTGTTCGCTTTGCGCGCATGAGATTTTAGAATGGAAAATCCATTCACGTTATTACTTCATGAATAAGTTCACTTAAAAGAATTAACAGGATAATGATAAAAGAATGATAAAAGAATTAACGGGACAATTCGACATTTTTGAAAACGAATAGAAAAGATTTCCGAACCATCAATATCAATGTCTCGAACCGGCTATCTACCATCGAAAACCGGTCGAGAAGACAGCGGTCCTTCGTCCAAAGGAATTCTTCCCTATATATATGTATATATTTCTGGATTAAACGGTGTAAAGCAAACGGTATCTTGATGGGGGGAACTCTAAGGATGAGCAAAAGCTAACTAATATCTCCTGATTATAAAGATAAAAAAGGTTTTCCAAAGATTGATTAGTGCCCTACAAAAAAGTGTCATCCATTAATAGTATTCGACAAATAGTCCTTTTTATCCTTCTTCAGTGTTATTTTTGGTGGAAAATAATCTAAATTGTTGGACATCACAAACTATAACAAGTGCAAAAACATAATTTTCATTTAAAAACATTGTAGACGATTAAAATTCTAGAATTTACTGCTAAGGTAAAACCTTGGTCAAAACTAAGGTAAAACCTCAGTGAATATTCATTGAAAAATGTCCAGATGTTCAGATCATCCGAATGAATGGAGAATAATGAAGATACCGAAAACTTGGATTGCATACTAATGAATACGAAAGTGAAACCTATAGCAGCAGAGTGACAACCAAATTGGCATTAAGTTTAATACTATTAATAATATTAACTGGCCGATGAAACTGACATAATTGCATCAAAGATTTATTTCTTCTTTTTAAGTAAATTAAAACCTATCGAAACTCTGCTTAAAATAAGCCCCCAGGATCCAGTGGCGTAACTATGTAGTAGCGAAACCCCGCATTGCGGGGAGGCCTCCTCCTCTGAGGGGCCTCCGAGGGGCCTCTTAGACTGAGTCGAAAAAATAAATTTCACTCTGTATTTCTATTTTTATTTTTAAAATTTAACTTTATTCAAAACTGGTTATTTATTACGAAGCAATTTATAAATCGACCTTTTCATAGTTTCTTTTTATTTTCAAAGGGGCCTTCTATAATTTTTTGCGGGGGGGCCTCCCAAAAATTTTTGCGGGGGAGCCTCCAATTATTAGTTACGCCACTGCCAGGACCAAGTCACTTTGTCAATTTTTTAAGAAGATATTGCAAAAAACGCCAAATATCAATGTTTTGTATGAAAATTTAAAAAATGTGCTCATTTTAAAGATGAATTTATATAGAATCCAGGAGAGAATCTTATAAACATTAAAATGATTATACAATTATTTCTCTGCATTGTACAAAGGCTTAAGCAGAGTTTTGATAGCTTTTAAGTTAAGAAAAAACTCACTATTCTAACTAGAAGTGTATCAATTATGTAATGATATTCCTTTCATCGCTATCCCTTATATAAGTCATCTGATTAACAGGTACTAAAACAATCAAATATCGATAAGGACTTACCTTCCATCCAGCACTGCTGTTGCTGTCCCCCTTATCCTTGAAATATGCCACATTCTGGACCATCCACTCGTAGATCTGCGACAAGGTGAGCCGTTTCTCCGGAGCACTGGTGATGGCCTGAGTGATGAGATCAGCGTAACTCAAATTTCCCCAGGCATTTCTCCTCGACGAATTCTTCTTGACAGGAAGTAGTCCACCCCCTTGGGTTAATGGTCCCTGTTGGGGTGGTGTTCCTCCCTCAACACCTTCCTTGCCTCCAGTTCCACTAGGAACGTTGCCATCAACATATCCCTCTGGTCTTGGTAAAGGCCACGTGTTTGATCTTGCTCTCGTCTGCGGCTCGAAGCCATTTTCAAGGTCAAAGGGCACACCTTGTTGTGCCGCAACTGATCCGGATCCCGTGACCGGCACCGGCATCGATTCCATCATGTTTCCGCTCTCTGTGTACTCCACTTTTACTCTGTCTTATCCGACCTAGGTGGTCGGAATTCCTTACAATCGTAATAAAAACACTTGATCCCGAATTCAGGGATCCGAGTCTAACTAAACCGAGTCCACTTGATCGTTAAAGTCACTCTCAAAGCACTGATCAAATTTCGCAAACTTTTCGAAGAAATCTACGCTTGAACTAAATTACTCGCGGGGATAAACACAGATCCACACAGTCAACGCACGGTCACAGTCCTGAACTCTTGTTGGGTCACAAGAACTGAGTAGTATTGGCGTTCCACTACCGGAGGAAAACCACGTGGTCCAACTGTTTACAAACCTCGCGTCGTTCACGTGGCCATGTTTCGACGGAGTATATATAAATGGCGCGATTCCTGACTTCAAGTTTCACGGAGAATTTTCAACTCTCGCTGCCAGACAACTCGCTAAGCTCAAGACGCTCACTGGAGTATATGTGTGTGCGGCTCACGAGATATCTCGTCAATTCGAGATACGTGTGCACTCCCACTCTTTTTAGCCAACTCTAAAGCGACGTAGTTCCTACGCGGCAAACACGATATCGGCGGTGGATCTTCGCTCGAATTTCAATCTCAAGGTCGTTCTCTGGCTCGTCTCGAAATTTACTTGCACTCTTGAAGCAGCCTCGTTTTATCTGATCCTTGGTACTACTCGATTCCACTGCTTCTCATCGTCACCAGTTCTGAAAGATTCCACAAAAAGAGATTCAAAATCACGATTGGAAAATGAAGTTGTGTAACTGTTTCTTTATCAGATCGTGACTCAGCGATAAAATTCAATGTCAGTGATAATAACGTTCCTAAAGGGAGGTGAGAGACTCGTTAGCACCGAATGGCAAGTATCCCAAAGTCGTCCAGGAATATCGTGGTAACGACCCTGAGACTTTTGTCATCTTATTCGCAGTTCCCAAGCTCCCAACACTCACTTTTGACACTCGAAAAAAACGGTTTATTTTATTGATTTTTTTATTTTAATTAATTGATGTAGATTTTCACTGACTTCAAAGTGGTTAGTTGGAGGAATTCAGGTCCCGCTGTTTGTTGTCACACAAAACCGAAAAGGTTCGATCACGTGGTTAGCCGTAGATCACTGGATTTATCACAATTCACGATTTTTTTTAAGGTTTAAGAAACTGGATGTACTTTAAAGCATAAAAGACTTGTTTAAATTGCGCCGCGCCGCAAGAGGATAAATTGCGTATCGTTGATTTTTTATTTTGGTCTCTCGTGTTATTCGAACGAGGAGGAAAATACAACTACGACCAAAAAAGAAATTGCCGGCGAGGCAGCACGGCGCATACTGTTGAAACTTTCGTCGACAGTCGACACTCGACAAACTGAAGAACCCGAGCCAAGCCGAGATTAACCGAAGTACCGCGAGGAGGCGAATTTGTGGCGCCTGGCCGCCTGCTTCTAGAATAGAAGAGAAAGAGAGAGAGAGAGAAAAGCAGTGCTGCCAATAGAGAAATTTAATTCCCTGATCGAGAAACCTATTTTTCAATTATAAAACTTGTCCTAAATTTGTTTAAAATAGGGTTGCCATGTCCTTCCAAATTGTCTCAATTACTCTCATAGAACGTGACGTCACTGACTTCAGAGTAAGTGAGACAATTTGGAAGGACATGGCAACCCTATTTAAAAAAAATCTGCCCGCTTCGCGGGCATATTCTCATCGCGCGCTTTGCTTGCAAAAATGAGCAGGGGGTCGAATATAGTTCGATCGTCGCGCTTCGCGCTCCGTGTTGCGCGCTTTTGCCCTTCGTGAAGCTTGCGCTTTACAGAACGCTTGAACCTATATGTTTTTTTTTAATTTAATTAAATTATATATTTTTTATATATAATTTATATTTTTAAATTTTAATTAATTTTTTTATATTTGTAATTTATATTTTTATATATTTTTTAAAATTTAATTAAATTAAATTTAAATTAAATTAAATTACAGCTTTA